>VXAA01004402.1:196163-249146 GCA_013399115.1 Anseranas semipalmata | reverse complement strand
CCCCGCTCCGCGCCGCCGCCTCGGCCCGGCCCGGCCCGCGAGCGGTCAGCGGCGCCGGTCCCATTGTTAAGCGGGGAGGGGGGGGAGCGCAACTTTTCCTCGTCCCCGCTTCTGATGCGTGTGGCCCGGCAGGTCTAGGGGCGCAAAGATAACTTTTTATTGTTTTTCTGACCCAGAATTAAAATAGCCTGATGGTATGTGTTTCAGAGATTGTAGCTGCGCTTTATTTTAATAGATTGCGGTTGTAGAAGATAGACACCCAGGAGATTTTGCCTTTCGCCATGGCTCAGTTTGGAGGACAGAAGAATCCCCCTTGGGCTACTCAGTTTACAGCCACTGCAGTATCTCAGCCAGGTCAGTTTACGTATCGCCTAATGTTTGAACCCTGACATCTAGTAGATTCGGAGATTCCATAGTTGGGAACGCAGTCAAGAGTGGCACCTTGCTAACTAACTTATTTAAATTCTATTTAAATGGTTTATGTTGGGAGCTTTTCACATGCTAGAGATATTAAAGATCAATGCTTAATATCAGCTTTTTTGTTGTTGCGAGGGGTGATGAGTGAAATCACAGATGAATTTTTATTGATTTTCTTGGTTAGTAAACAGCATATCGAATTACTTATATCCAAGGATGTGTACCTCAAATTACCTTTCATCAAATTGCATCTCTCTAGATTAAGTAGTATCGGCCCCAGTAAGGCATTACAGATTTGTAAGTGCTGCCCGAGTTTCATTTCCAGGGCAGCCTAAATCAGCGTTTACAAAATATTTTGCCTTTATTAACATATTGGACATATTTCATCCAGTGAAGAGGTCTCTGAAATTTACTACTTGGGTGGGGAGGGGATATACATGTGTAGGTGTATATGTATAGGTGTATATATGTATTTTTATGCCAAATTAGAACTCAGAGATCCCTATAACCAAAGGTACCACTCTGCTGATGACAGAGGGTGTCTTTCGCTTCGGCTGAGAAGACTTATTTGATTGCAGCTTAGTATTTTTAAAAATCTAGCTGGCTACATTTTATTGTTTCACCTTGCTTTATAGTGTTGAAGGTTTTGAGTCAGGAATGTGAAGCTTGCAGTGTGGTAAATTTTGGTGCTTCCATTTCCAGTTCTGGCCTGCCTTTTTCTCCTTCTGTATGCAAACCGCTTCCTAAATGTTGTAGGTTGTCTGATGTGAAAAGGCTTCAGAAAAAGCTGTGGTACTTTGAGGATTCGGGATAAAGAGTTGTCTGGGTTTTTGTGCAGTTGTCCTTTGAATCTCACTGTAGTTCGATATGAAGTTGAATGTCATACCTCCTTTGTCAGTGGTTTTACTTTCTGGGAGCTTGGCAAAAGTTGGGAATGCCTGCCGTTCTTAGGAGGTGCATGTCTGGACAAACAAACATCTTTCTCCTGACTCAGTTTTCTTTCCCTAACTTACTTCATCTCCTGTTTGTCCTTTGGGCACTGGTCCAGTCTGAGGGAAGTGCTAAGGGAAGTGCCTCCTCCCCACCCGCAGCGTGTTTCAGAAAACTCAGTCCCGACGTGCCTTTGCCTTCTCTTCCATGCACATTGGGTCCTAGGTTACCTCTTCGCAGCTCTTTGCCTGAACCGTCGCTGTACCCAACGTGTTTTTTCCCTGTTTCTCTGAGTAGCTCGCACTTCCCTCATCCAAGTAATAGATTGCTTAGCACTGGGCAAGGGTAGCCATAGTGAGCGTGGGAGAGACAAGCTTTGCTTTTGGTTCTCCTGTCTGGCTTGGTGGTAGCCTGGGGTGACCGAGGGATGATGGCCTCTGGGCTGGGGCGCTCTCAGCTGGTGCACCAGAAGTGGTGGCACAGGAGCGATCTCCGTGTGCCGGCGTGGAGGGAAGGCTGCATAAAACCTGCCGAAGGGGAGGAGCTGGCAGCCATCTTAGACCTCGCTGAGCAAGGACCAGAAGGGAGCCCTGGAGGAGAGGTGGATGGAGTGAGGGCGCTAGAAGCACACCCCAAATACTGGCCCCTGTTCCTATTCCTATGATTCTGCCTTTGGTTAGCCTACTTCTCAGCCTCCTTAAATTAAATGAAGTGCAAAATTTAATTGGGATAGGACTAGTCAGCATCAGAAACTGTGAGAGATGTTTCACCTGCTCAATGAGGACAGTATCTCGAGGGATTTTTAACTGTTCATCTAATCTGGCAGCACCTGACTTGAACATAAGAGCCATTAAAGACTAACATTTGACTGCAGTTCTGCCTTCTTCCTGCAGTATTTCCACTGTCCTTCATGTTCCTAGTGTCCCTCTTCCCACTGCAGTATATTGTCTCCAGTATCACTTGAGAGCATTTAGCTCCTTACATCCTTCTCTGCAGTCCCTTCCTATTCCTGCTGCAATACACAACTGCAGCGTCTGTGTCCTCTTTCTTCCTCATCTCTACTACTAACTCCAGGCCCCAGGATTCTGCCACCCAGCTCCTGCTTTAGTACCCGTGTGCACACTCAGTTCCCTGCTTTCTTTATTGGCAGTGCTGGCTTACAATAGGGAGCACAGGAAACCTTTCTGAAAGCCATGCAGTGCTCCTTGGCCTTGCTGAGAGCTGAAGAACTTTAACACTGAGCTGCAGCTGAGTATAATCACCTTTCACACAGCTTTCAACGTGAAGCTTTGACTGTCCTGCCGGGTCACTTGCCTGATGGAGAGAGATGCTGGTGGTGGTCAGGCATGCTGACTGGCACGTGTGACTTCTCACCTGTGGCTGAGCTCAAGAAGTTGTGCAGACTGGCTTACCCTTGTAAATCTCAATGTTCGTAAACAGATTTAAAAAAAAAATACTGAACTGTGATATATTTCCAGAGGATTGGCATAAAGGTGTTAATTATATTTATGCATGCCAGCTGTTTTTATCCAAGTGCCAGGTTCCTTCTCCAAGACATCAGGGTGCTTGTATATGGGGGAAGGAGATCTTGATTTTCATAGCATAAGCGAAGTGATATGTAGCTTTTTCCTAAACTGTAGTCAAAAGTGGTGACTGATGATGTTATAAGCCCAGTTTGATCATTGCAAGAAGATAATTTCAGGAGTTTTTTTGTGTTGCTGACTTAAATGCTCTCTTGGCCATTCCTGGTGAAGAGGTCACTGTATGACTTGAGGCTTTTTAATTATTAAGGTGCATCACTCTAAGGTAGTTGTAGAGATATGTGCCATGTAATGAAGGGTTCCTGGGATCATTTTGGGGCAGCTTACTAATTACTGTCTGTGCCTCTGGTAGTAGAAGAGAAACAGGTAATTCCAGGTGCCAGCAAATACCTGTGTGTGAAGAGAGACTCCTGCTTGCAGTGTAGTGAAATTGTTTCTGTAGTCCTTGTCTCACGGTTTTGTGCATCACATGACTGTGATGAGAAAAGAATGAAGTCCCTGCTATGCTGGTTAAGCGTAGTTAAAGTATAAATTATACCTACTGCAGAAATTTGAAAGTTAGAAAATGTAAAAAATTAAAATTCCTAGTTAGTACAGACTACTTCAAGTGCACTTTATACTTCTGACTTGCTTGATGATGTGCAGATTCCTCAAATGCCTCAGAAGGAGAATACCTTCCTGTTCTCTCTGCATGTGCTTTGTTTGTAGCACAGTGCTTGGCATATGCCGTCTTCAAGACTGAGATTTCTGCTTGCAATGTGAAACCTGTTTTCATGGAACTATAGTCAAGGGGAAGTCCTAGCTATGCTGCATTCTGGCTGGTCAGCATTGTCTTCTTTGCTATATCAAGACCTAATTGCATTACAATGAAGAACAATGCACCTGATCAAAGCAAAAGTCCCCGTGGCTCAGTTATGCTCTTGTTGCTGGTGGCCCCTATGAGATGACTAGAGAAAAGTGTAAGAGGAGGATAAGCACGTAGTGCATCTGGGAGCCACTAAGAAATAGCAGCTGATGCACAGTTTGCTGGCTTGCTGTAAACAGAGGTCTTGTGGTAAATACACCGATACTAGTTTCTGTTGTGTGCCAGTTAGAGGGGTTTTTTTTGGAGCAGGTTGTATGGAGTTTATATTGCAAGGATGTTAAGCTTGAAGAAAAAAATTTACAAAAAGTCACAATTTCTGTCAATTTTGAGAGGTGACCAAAGCCCTGGATAGGGTACTCCTTTACTGTAAACATAAGTCTATATCAATCACCTCTGGAAATCAGAAACTGCAAGAGGAACTGTTAAATATTGTCTTTTTTTTTAATTTGTTTGCTGCAACAGAAATTTCTGTTACCTTGAGGGATGCTTGAGCTGCAGCCTAGGACTTCAGCCTGTATCCAAGCCCTTTCAGACTGACATGCGGTATTTGGTGCGAGGGGAAGTTGTTTAGGCTGCCTTTGAAGGAGGGTATCTCCATCACTGTACTTACTGCGTGCTAAATCCTAAGAAGCTATTGTTACTGCAGATGCTTGTTGCCAGTAACAATAATACGGCAGTCAGATGTCAGTTCCACACTCTGTAAGCTTTTGGCTCTGTGACTCTGTGCTCCCCTCACCCCGTGGTTCACCCCGTGGTACTTTTTTGTTTTTTTTTGTTTGTTTGTTTTTTAACTAGTAATGCAACCACAATTACCTGTTTGATCCGAGCCTGCTTGAACAAGGTGAGTACATAGGGACGTAAGGCAGTCAGATTAAACTCCTGGAATACTTCATGGAAAATTATTAGGAAAAAGATACATCTCTGAAAAACTTGTTACTATATGTGTTGGTTTGCGGGGGAATCTCAACAGTCCTCTCTTCTTGCCCTTTGTTAGTAAGTTGATCTGCGGCCTTGTAGATGACACGGTACCCAGTTAATATTGAGTGCTCATAAAGTGGCACTAGTGGTGGCAAAATCTTTTTTTTCTTTTTTTCTTAATGGAGCAAAATGCAGTGGGCGAGAGAATCAAAGCAGTGGAGGGCCTGTCATGGGAGAAGCCTCAGATTTGGCTTGCTTGGCTTCTGAAACAAAACAAATGTTGGAATTTTCCAGGGGAAATAGTCTCACATAATTCTGGAAATACTGTAATTCTGCTCTACTGTGGAATGCTTGATTTCACTATTAAAATAGTATTACTTCCTGGAATACTTATGTGACAGGATTTGACCCAGATAGTAATATTTTCACTGTTGCTTACAGATTTCTTGCAGGTTTCATTCCAAAATTGTAAGATGATCAGTGCCATCAACTTGTTTAGTTCTAAAGATTTTTACTCTGCTGCAAAGAACAGTGTGGTAGAGGGGATTACCTCATTCAGAATGTGTTAAGTTGATTACAGCAGCCATGTATTTTATGGTGATGATCGCTAAAAGTACAAAACAATTTTACCGCATCCATGGGTCAGGGTGACAGCTTCATTTTGGATCAGTAAGAATGGTGTGGAGCACAGACTCCACAGAAAGAATACAGTAAATCTGTTCTTAATTTCATTGCGTGTCTTTTAATAACTTTGGAAAAGAAAGGAACCCTGTTCAACTTGAATGTTCTTTGGTTCTGAAGGTGGCCAGCGGACCTGTTTTTGCTGGCAACATGCTTCCGTGCTGAGTTTCTCTTTAGTTTCATTTAAACATGTGAACTAGTCTGATAGCTTGGTGAAGTGATACTTGGTCATGCAGCTGCAAATAACTTGAAACCCCCCTGCCAAAGATGGAGCAAGTTTCCAGATAGGTGTGCAGTTCTTTACTGAGATTTGCATTGTGCAGTGCTTTCTGTCCCTAAGAGTTCCTTAAGTAAGGCTTAATCATTCTTTGTTCAGAAATATCGCATGCATAAGAGGCAAACCATGTGGATAGCTGCTGCTCGTGATTTGCTTAATCTTCTGCAGTGAATTGAAAGGTGATAGGACAATAAAACAACCTTTTTTTTTTTTTTTTCCAGACAGTCTGGGCTTGTGCAGCACATACCCTTCCTAGTAAGAGCTGGAGACAGCTTGACTTGATCTCTTTATATGCGGGGACTAATTAAACTCCCTGTTATAAGGCTATTCCTTCTCTACCAGCACCCATATCTACAAAATCCATCTCACTCTGGGACAAAGACAGTACTGCGTGAAGCTAAGCCTTGTGCATTTCCAGAGCACACATTCCATAAGCCTCGGTTTGATAGCTGCTGCTAGAGTAAAGATTTCTCCAAATGCCCTCAGAATGAAATGCTAATTGATTTACAGAACAGAGCAGCAGTCTTCATCAAGCTCATCCCAAACCTGAAATACGCACACTGCATCTTTGCTTGGATGTATGTGTTGGGAGACAAGGACGACAGTTACTAGAGCTTTAAAGTCATATGCAACTTGAGAGAAGGAAATTCAGGTCTCTGTGCCTATGCTGTGGTGTACTATTTCTAAACTTAGAAAAGAAGCTAGTGAGGCGGGATCCCTTATCTTGGATTTTTCAATTGGCTTTATCTACTTCAGGAGCTTAACTCAGGAGAGGAGCATCACATACTGCATCCAGTATAACTGCGAGAAGGTTCATCTGTTTAAAGCTGTTCTTAGTGCGTATGTGTATGTTCTCTTTTCAGCTGCTCTTGGTGTGCAGCAACCATCGCTGCTCGGAGCCTCTCCTACGATATACACCCAGCAGACGGCATTGGCAGCAGCGGGCCTAACGACACAAACCCCAACGAACTATCAGCTAACGCAGACGGCTGCTTTACAGCAGCAAGCTGCAGCTGCAGCAGCTGCATTACAGCAGGTAAAGAAAAAGGAGCACTTGCTGTTGTCTGTATGAACTTTAAAAATATAAAACAGTGCCTTTGTAAAGCAGAAGTATCTAAGAGGAAAAGCAAGTGGGAAATAGCTTTGTTTTATTAAAAAAAAAAAAGTGTGATTGTACACCTACAGCTCTCGATAGCTGTATTAATCGGTGAAGGTGGGAATTTTGTCTGTGGAGGTGCTGACTCTTAGCTATGGAAAGCCCTTTGGGAAAAGGTGTTTTGCTGCACCTATGCTGAATATCTCAAGTTCCAAGTATCCCCAGTCACCATATGTAACTTGCTAGCATTTTGCATGATTTCATACTATGCCCTGCGTACTGTATGTGTCAGGCATAACAAAAACTGCTGATGTAAAGTTTTAGCTAGGGAGAATGTACCAGAGTCCTGTCTAAAGACAAATAATATTTGTTATAGAAGTAGTACATATTGATACTATTTGCTCTGTTTTGTATTGTTAAATGTGAATAGTTTTTATCTAAAACATGCTTAGCAGCTAACTTGTATTTGGTATTTTGGGGTAATAATACTTCCTGTTTATGAGATATTTTGCTTTTATCTGTTTCAGCAATATTCACAACCTCAGCAGACTCTCTATAGTGTACAGCAACAGGTTTGTCTGATTCTTACTGCGTACATCACAAATAATTTAATAAAATAATGTTGGTTGTGTGTCTTGTAGGATTTGTCTACAAAATCATCCTCATATGGGAAGTTGTTAAACTAATATTTTTTTGTAGTGAAAGAGAGATTGAAGTTTACAAACTTGGAGAGATGTATCCAGAACGGGAGCCTACCTACCTTCATGCAAAAAGGAAATCAAAAAATACATACTATTCCATGTGTACACGATTCCTTCTAAACTTTGCTCTAATCAGGGCCGTGTATTTTAACTGCTGGAAAGATGCTGTCCAAAAAAAGTTCCCTTTTACATATTTTATGGTCTTTGAGTTTATAGGATTTTGAAAAAGAATAAAGGACATGGAAATTAGAGGCATAAGCTTCTCCAGCTGCCAGAACTTTTTTTGATACTCCTATTAACTTTTTAGTTACAAGAAAACAGCATTTCTGCTTACTGAATAAATCTAGATTACACAATCTTAAAATTAATCAAATGAGCACAATTTTACAAATATGCAAACCAGTGAAATGACCAAACCCCAAAGGATTATTAACTGACTCAGATTAAACAAACAAATTCTTACTTGTAAAGAGGAGGTAAAATTGTACAATTTCCTTAACCATATAAAATTAATTTATAACTTTATTTATTTTAAGTTGCAGCAACCTCAGCAGACCATTTTAACTCAGGTTAGTTTGGTTTTATTGTTTGGTCTTCATCCCCAAACACAGATAATGCAAGAGTGCAAATTTGTGACTTCTTGAGCATTTTAATCTGTAAAATGAACTAATATGAATGGACATTTTATTGGTACAGGTTTATTTTATCCAGATGTTAAAATATGCATAGCCTTGGTTTCAAAAATTGAATGGCAACCGCTTTTCCTTAATCTTGAAGGAAATGTGTGTTCAGTACGTTTTTTTCATTTGAACTTCAAGTGTTCAGTTGTTTTGCAGTAAGTAACAGGGAAAATCTTTCCTTTAAAAAGAAATTTAACTTTGTGCTAACACTACTGCAGTACAAATACATAGAGGTTTAAAAAGAATCTTGCTGAGCTTGACAAGCTTAAAACATGAAACCATTTAACACACTGCAAGTTGCTCTAGTACTGTTTTCACTTAACATAAATGTGCTTTGAAAAAAAAAAAAGAGGTAAAAATAGTTTACTTAATTTCATTATTTTACTGTGTAAAGCTTACGTTTTGCCTCCTTATTCTGCTTTAATAAGAAGGCAAGCACATGAATTTGAGTTAGAGAAGCGTTCTTGTTAGCCTCAACCTTTACCATCTTCTAACAGTGCAGTTGGGATACAAATGAAGAATGATCTCTAAGCTTATATTCCTAGCAGAGTTAGGAATTTACTCCTCTTCAGCCCACTGTATCGGTTACCTGTAAACTATAATGAAGTCTTAATTTTTTTTTATAGACAGTGTGCATATTTTGGGAAAGTTGACTTTTTTTAAATGAAATGGATAAACAAAGCCAGTCTTCATTCGAAATAGCAAAAAAGATCATCTTAAAAACAAACAAAAAAAACTTCCATGTTCTGAAAATCTCCATTCAGAATAATTGCTTTAGAGATGTTGTAAACTCCTCTCTACATGGATAAAAGAACTGTTCCTTGTAGGTATGTCAGCTAGTTACAAGATTTATAGTTTGCTTTATTTTGCTTACAGCCTGCTGTTGCGCTACCTACCAGTCTTAGCCTATCTACTCCTCAACCAGCAGCCCAGATAACTGTTTCTTATCCAGCGCCCCGGTCAAGTCAACAGCAAACGCAACCACAAAAGCAGCGTGTCTTCACTGGGGTAGTTACTAAACTACATGATACCTTTGGTTTTGTGGATGAAGATGTCTTTTTTCAACTTAGGTAAGCTGTAAAGTTGTCTGCAGATGTGTTCTGTGATGCCCTCACTAGATAAAAGGTTTAGATTGCTGCATTATAATTCTGTGACTCCACTGGTAGTGCCTGTAGTTAGTTTTTCTCTGTCAACACTGAAGGTCAGGTGGTGGGTAAGTTAGTAGATAATAGATCTGAGCTCTTTATGTGGATTTTTGAATTTTCTTAATGCAAAACCCAAAGTTAAGAGATGCGGAAGGTATAAGCTCCTTATAATATGAAATTGCGGACTTTGTGGGTGATTAAATGCATATATTTTGCTGTCTGCCTATCTTATCTCAGTATAGTTGAGGGAGCTTCTATGTTAGGGCCAAAGATAGATATTAAATTCCTTTGCATACTCCAAACCAAAGGTAGATGCTCTTCCTATAAGCCTTTTTAGTGAACCTTGTCTACTTCCCCCAACTTTAAACATAACTTGCAAATGTAAAAATAGCTTCTGTAGCTAAGTAAGACTCTGACAATACACTTTTTTGTAATGTTTGCAGTGCTGTTAAAGGAAAGACACCTCAGGTGGGTGACAGAGTTTTGGTAGAAGCTACTTACAATCCTAATATGCCATTCAAGTGGAACGCACAAAGGATCCAGACGCTTCCGAATCAGGTATATGGGGTTTCCCAGTCTCGCTTGTACTGACTGCTTCTGGTTTAATCTCATTCACAACTCCATTTTCTTTTCTGCTGTTAGAACCAGACGCAGGCTCAGCCATTACTCAAGACACCTCCGGCAGTTCTTCAGCCCATTGCGCAGCAGACAGCATTCAGTGTTCAGGCCCAGCCACAGCCACAGTCCTTGTTGCAGGCACAGATATCAGCAGCTTCAATCACGCCTTTGCTTCAGACGCAGCCTCAGCCATTGCTGCAGCAGCCACAGCAGAAAGGTGCTCCTTCAGTGTACTAAGTCTTTTTTGTGCTTAGTCTGAGTGAAGTAACAGGTGAAGTAATGTAGAAAGGATCCTGTAGAAGGGCAGGGTCATTATTTTTCAATGTGCATCTTTCTGCAGCTATATTGTCTGCACTAGCTCAAGAATCACCTGGCTAGTGACATTCCTGGGGACTCTTGTCATTCCTATTGATTTCATAATCTGAAAGTAAATTCAATGTAGTTCTTATTTTCACACTTTTGCAGACAATTTGCAGAGTTGAAAGTAAGAATGGTGGTGTAGTTCTTCATAATTTGGAGTGTTCAACAAAATTAGGTTTTGCATAGTGGCACTCTTAAAATCATTTCTGTATTTGTGTTTTGTTCTATTTCTGTCAGCCAAGTTGGCATTTACAAGAATAAGTATTGCTGAACATGGCAAATTTGAAACATCATCTGTTGTGATGTCACTCGAACTTCGGGTGGCTGACAGATCAGTAATAGAACTGATAATAAGACACGAGGCATTGTCTTCTCGCCCACAATAAGAGCAAGGGGAGAAGATCACCTCGGCAGAACTGTTTTGGATAAACGCTTATTACAATCTCATTGGTCCTAGGTGTTCATCAGTGTTTGGCAATGTTTGCTCTATTTACAATCACATTAATCAATAGGACATAAATCAATAGATTTATTTGACTTGAGTTTAGAAAATGTACACGTATACCAGGGAAACAACTGTAAAGCAGCAGTGTTTTTAGTGACTTAGAGTAGGCAGTTGCCCTCTATCGTGTGTTGATGCTGTATATTTTTGTTGCAGGTGGTTTGTTACAGCCCCCTGTTCGTCTAGTTTCGCAGCCTCAACCAGCTCGAAGACTAGACCCACCATCCAGATTTTCTGGGAGGAATGACAGAGGAGGAGACCCTATGCCAAATCGAAAAGATGACAGGAGGTATGCTGTTGGGAACAGGTCTATAAAATGCTTTGATTGTAATCTAGTCTAACAGAGCTGAGCTTCTTGCCCCAGACTGAGTCTGTGATGCACACAAGTGTTTTAGCATTAGATGTTCGTGAAAAGTTCTTTTCTGTCTGAAATGAAAGAACTGCATTATCAGTCTCTTCTGTAAAGAATTTCTGAAACTATGAGGAACTTCTCCTTTGCATTTTGTGAGTCATCTCTGAGAAGTCTAGCTTCTGTTGTACTAGAAAGCTTTTTGTGATAGCAGCATGCAAAAAATATTTATATCTTGTATGCATTTCTTTTTTAAGTCGTGAGCGAGAACGGGAGAGACGTAGGTCTCGGGAAAGATCACCCCAGAGAAAACGGTCCAGAGAGAGATCACCTCGACGAGAGAGGGAGAGGTCGCCTCGAAGACCGCGGCGTGTTGTTCCTCGTTACACGGTTCAGTTTTCCAAGTTTTCATTGGACTGGTATGTTTACAGAATCAGATTTTTACTTAAAGATCTCACTTTAATGGTGGGCACAAATTACTGTGAGCAGTGTCAGCGCACACGTGTTTAGTGAATGTGGAATGATGATCATAACTTTAAAGAAAGATCAAATATATAATGGCTGAGAACCTTGCATCAAACTTTCTAGGCTCTGTTATTTTTGAGTGCTACTGCCAAATGTGTTTATAACCCTGTTTGTTTAATAAATATTCCCTAATTTATAGACACCTTAATTAGAAGAATGTTTAGTAGTTACATGTTTTTAATCTTTAATATATGACCTTTAAATATATTACTCTCTAAATTCATACACACGTGCGCGCACACAGCATTAACTATACAGTAGATGTTTCCAATGAATATACCTCTTAATGATGTGCTTTTTTAATCATTTTTATTGCTGTATCTTTCAAATAATATTTATTTCAGTCGTAGCTGTGATATGATGGAGCTGAGACGGCGTTACCAGAACTTGTATATCCCAAGCGATTTCTTTGATGCTCAGTTTACATGGGTGGATGCTTTCCCTATGTCTAGACCATTTCAGCTGGGAAACTACTGTAATTTCTACGTAATGCATAGAGAAGTAGATCCTATAGATAAAAACGCTGCTGTCCTTGATCCGCCTGATGCTGATCATCTGTACAGTGCAAAGGTTTGTACAGTTTCCAGTATTATAACTATTCATTAGAATTTTTTTTGCCAAGATAAAAAGTTGAGTATAACTGAACTGAAATTTTTTTGCAATGATTTGAGCAAGATCCTTTTTAATCCTTTGAGTAAAGAGCTAGCAGATAGAGCTTGGTAGAATCAAGATGGAAATTCAGTTTGTTTTTCTGTTACTAGAGCTGCCCTACATCTTGTTTTTACTGAGATCTCTTTTCTGTTCTCTGCACCCAGGAAAGAAGGACAGCTCCTGCAGGGTCTCTGAATGTATTTCTTAGGCCATTCACTCCGAGCAGTTAATGGAGTCTTTTTTTTTTTTTTTTCCTTTATGGGTCCTTTCTGTGCAGTTTGTGCTATTCCACGTAGTGATGTTTTCTTTCTTACTCCCTTCAGAATCATTTCAATCTTTACTGTTTGATCAAAAAGTAGATGGAGCATACTAGGGTTATGTGAATTTCAAAAAAAAAGCTGCGTCGGGGGGCCATAATGATATGTAAAGGACCTCAGTGTCAAAAAGAATCTTCCTAAAACCCTTCTATGTGATAGCTCTTCTATTAAAATAGGTCTGAGATTTCTAAGTCTGTTTTAAAGTATTTAATGCTAAAGATAGATCTGGAAACAAAACTTCCTTTAACCCTTGTATTTTTGAAAGGGTTACTTTACTGACTATGCAAAGTTTGAATCCTTGGCTCAGGTATCAGATGTACTGTTTTTTTTCTCTCTACTAATGCAGAGCAAGAACTCTGTTTCAGAAAGCTGAGCTTTAACATATATTCAGTAACTGAAGAAACAGCATCCAGTTTCGTAATATTATGCTGTTTAGATTTTTAAAGTAAGCTTGTTAGATTTGGCAGGGCCAGTGGGATGCTAAGAAGATGCAGATGAGTATTGGCTAGCTCTCCTCTGTGATAAAATGGAAGAAGTTGGTTACTGAAACCAGAAACATCCTCAGTGTGCTTCTTGGCTATTTGGCATATAGTGGTAACATGCGAAGCAGAACAGCAGTTCTGCATGTTGCTATTATACGCTTTCAATTGATTTTTTTGGTAAGATCACACACTGCATGCATATGAAATGGTGAGGGAGGGAAAGAGGTCCTTGACAGACATTGTAAGCCTTAGTTCTGCAATTTCTTTTTACCTTATTCTGATTTTTTTTGTGACATTACGAAAAGTATTGGTATGTATGTGCTTGCAAGTTGTGGTCATTGTTTACCAGTTATACTGGGAGACCTTCACAAGACTTATCTGATTTACACTCCAGGTGATGTTGATGGCCAGTCCTAGTATGGAAGATCTCTATCACAAATCATGTGCTCTGGCTGAAGACCCCCAAGAACTTCGTGATGGATTTCAGCATCCTGCTAGACTTGTAAAGGTAAATATGCTTCAATGCCAGATACTCTTGGCAATGAAGGTTGGTTATGGAGCTTTAAAATATTTGTCAATAAGGGAAGAGTTAGTAGGCAGCTAAATAATGGCTTCATTTTTACTTTGAAGGGATCCAGTTTGTCACTTTTTTTTTTCCAATTTATTGGAGCTTTATCTTCATTGCTTTCATATTTACTGCTTTCTTCAAGTATGGATATTGGGAGAAACCTATCTATATAATTAACTTTGTTAGTCTTTTTTTACAAGCACTTAAACCTTTTTAAAGGGCTAAGCTGTGATGAGAATACAAATGAAGCAACAGTTAAGTAACTGTGGTATTGAAATTTAACAATTAAGTTGAACAACCTGTAAGTGCTATGGTGTTTCAAGACAACACGTGTTCGTTGTTTTTCAATTAAACTCCATCATCCTAAAGCCAGTGGGAGTGCTTGAATTTATAGGTATAATGCTCTTGTGGTCTTATCTTTTGTAGCTGTGCTTTATCACTTTTAAGCAGGAACATCTACAAATGTGTCTATTGGAATTAAGACACCATTTAAATTAGTATGTGTTTGTCTTCTGTGTTAGAAAGCTTTTAATTGCAAAGGAACAAGCCTCTACCAATAAAGAAACTTGATGGAAAGTCTTGCAAACAAGAATGAGTGATGATGTTTTAAACCTATTCCATTTCTGAAATACTCTGTGGAAAAAAATAACTGAACTCTTTCTTGACTGACTTTCGTTTTCAGATTTCAAAATAATGTGACAGTTTGCTCACGGATTTCAGTGTGTGTGCTATGAAATATTCTTTACGCTTTGGGAAGATGACTTTTTACCCCTAGCAGGGGAACATTCAGAAGACTCTTTTTGTCTAGTTTTTAGTGGGTATGAAAGGCAAAGATGAAGCTATGGCTATTGGAGGACACTGGTCCCCATCACTGGATGGACCTGATCCAGAGAAGGACCCTTCCGTGCTGATAAAGACGGCTATTCGTTGTTGCAAGGCTCTTACAGGGATTGACTTAAGTGTGTGCACACAATGGTAAGTACTGTACTGCAAAGTAAAGTACACTGTAGAAGTATTTTTCTATTATGAAAAATTAAAAAAAAAAAAAAAGAAACGTCTTTCTTTGTCAGCTGCTGTTGGTAGTGCAGGTAAACTACTCAAAGGATGTTCTGTTTTTGTAGTAAGCTCGATTGGTGCCAACTGTGCTGAATAATGCATTAAGGACTAATTAAAGATTCTGAATTTATTTTTGACATGTTATGCTGTAATTTTTAATGAATGTGTGTTGAAAATATTTCTCATTTTGTGCATAGCTGGAGAAGATCGTCAAGAGAACTTCATTTCATTGTTCTTTTGTTATAAATTAGCTGTTGGTTATATAGCCATATTTTCTCTTGATGAGTTTATTTGTCCTGTGTTAACACTTACAGCAATTTTACTAATATCTGAAAAGTCTATTTTATTCTAAATTTAAAGTGCTTCAATGCCTCTTGCGCACTAAACCTATGTGTGCAAAATAAGCACTATAAAACAGGATTTTCCTATTCTTTCTCCTTTTCAATTGCGATACGTTTTTACAAATGTGCCAAAAGAGAAAATATGGCTTCCATAATTTTTTTCTTTAGATAAACCTCAAGGTCTTGCAGCAAAGTTTCTTTACTTGATGTGCTACAAGTGATCTAGGCTCTTTAAAATGTATTGTAGAATTTTTTTTCCAACATGCTTCTTCCCTTGCAACAGGTACCGTTTTGCAGAGATTCGCTACCATCGCCCTGAGGAGACCCACAAGGGGCGTACAGTTCCAGCTCATGTGGAGACAGTGGTTTTATTTTTCCCGGATGTTTGGCATTGCCTTCCCACCCGCTCAGAGTGGGAAACCCTCTCCCGAGGATACAAGCAGCAGCTGGTCGAGAAGCTTCAGGGTGAACGCAAGGAGGCTGATGGAGAACAGGCACTGAACGCTAATCCCTTTTTCTATTTCTGCTTCTCACAGGCACAGGAACACAGGCACAAAATGCACATCACATACTACACAACATACATACATAGGAAGAACATAACTGGTAACAATGACTGGTAAACCAGCTTTCAGCAGTGTAGTGAATGTTGTTTTTTATTTTTATTTCAGCTAGTTTACTAACTTTAAATGCGTATGCCGATATCACAAATGGAATTAAATTGTGCTTATGATGCGCAGAAAATTTCTTATCATAGAAGTAGTTGCTGGAATCTGGGACCAGTTGTTGAGTGAGATGCAGTTTATGAATAGCTGTCTTTAAACATTTTGCCATTTTCTAAAATTTCTAAATTCTCTCTTGTGGCCAGTTCTAATTGTGATATTTGAAATTGAACAAACGCTAGTCTGAAACATCTGAATTTCAGGCCATGTGGCTGATCAACATCTTGGAATAAGGGAAAGTCTGTCTGAACAAAGAGTAACTTTGGGGATTTAAAATCTGGGGGAAGATCACACACTGTGTGGTTAATGGAGACCGGCAGTGTCTATGTAACCCCGATATTCTTTGTGGTGTTGCGTTTCACCCTTTTGTGTTCCGCAGATCTGGCTTGTATTGGCTGAGTGGCACTGTGATCATTTAAAAAGTGGTAGAATGTGTGTGTGAACTTGTCTAAACAATAACTTTAGGAGAAGACTGTCTGAAACAGTTGTGACCTTGCACAGATCAGCAACAGAATTTTAAAAATGACTGAAATGCTTTCAAGCTTTCTGAATGATAATTTTTAAATTTTATTTGTCAGGATGAAGAGGAAAAGGACGATGGGGAAGCTAAAGAGATCTCTACGCCTACACACTGGTCTAAACTGGATCCCAAAACAATGAAGGTAACTACTTTTTTTAACTTTGTTCCATCATACGTTTTCTTTTTTAAAGCAGGACCTGAAATACAGCTGTCTTTCCCTTAACTGAGGAAAAAATTTTAGTAGTGTTTTACATTCGTTGCTGATTTTGTAGGTATTATGTATGACATCACAGTATGAGAGTGTGACTTCTGATTTTAATAGGTGAATACAGATAATTGAAACTATTGTGAACTTTTGAACTTTGTACAATTAAAGTGTATCACATATGGTACAGTTTAACTGGGAAATGAAAGTTCTGCAGTAATCTCGTCATATCTGCTTATATTAAAAATGTGGGGTCTAAAATACTTTAATGTTAGTTTAAAAAGGCAATAATGATACAAAAACGTATGTCAGGAAACATAATAAAAAGTTTCCACAAAAAAAAAAAATAGCCTTAAACTACCAAATCTTTTCCCTGCCTCTATGAAGTCCTTCAAAAAAGGGTTCTTTGAGGAGAACACGACTTTAAATGTAATATATTTTATATCAGTGAATACTAGTGTTATCCAGTACAGATTCAAAAAACACAGTTGACTTTTCAGTGATCTTTAATTTTTACTTCACCTTTTCTGCTAATCACGTGTTTTGCAATGTCACTGGTTGATACCACTTACAGAGCTTTTATTTACCAGGTAAATGACCTTCGCAAAGAATTAGAAAGTCGAACTCTTAGCTCTAAAGGACTGAAATCTCAGTTGATAGCTCGACTGACAAAGCAGCTGAAAGTAGAGGAACAAAAAGAAGAGCAAAAGGAGCTAGAGAAGTCTGAGAAAGAAGAGGAAGAGGAGGAGGATAGGAAATCTGAAGATGACAAAGAGGTTAGGTTTCGGACATACTTGGTTTAAGTCTTATTAAATATACATAAAATACTATATATAAAAAATTGTTTAAATATATAAGTATAAAAAGTACAGGATGATGCCTTGTTGAGATTTTGTAGTTCTCAGCTGGCTATACTGGGAACTCTTGCTGTAACTTGACTGCTGAATTGGAATGGAATCTTGGCAAGCTTGAATTCCTTTATCAGCAATGTCAGATGAAATGTGCAACTCCACTAAGGGTGTTTGAATTAATATCAGACCATAAATGTAAGAAAAAAAAATCCCAAACTCCCTAGCAAAAATATGCTGATTTGCGAACAGGTGGACACGTTTAACAAGATCTTACCTTCTTAAACCTGTATGAAAAGTAGTTGCTTGGTTGTATTGGCTTTTATTGACGTGCAAGCCTTAAGGAACTACTGTGGAAATGTTTATTTTGATCTGTAAAAGGTTATAGTATCTCAACCAATCCAGTTCCTTCATGTGGCTAATGGTTTGCTTAAGTTCATTTTTTCTGTATCACGAAACTTTACTTTTCACTTTTGGGTGAAATTCCTGTGCATTGGAGTTTCTCAGTTTTGCAGTCGATAGTTTCAGTGCTATTTAGTTTGTTTTGATATTTCATGAGGGTGAATGAGATCTGTGCGATAACACAAAAGCGCAACCACAGAAAAGGGGCATAAATGTACGGAGAATGTTTCGTGTTATTGCTTTTAAACTTGCCTTTTTGTGTATTCTAACCTGCAAATAAGTATGGGATAATTTGAAATTTTAGTTAGGTCTGTGTAAACA
Source organism: Anseranas semipalmata (assembly GCA_013399115.1). NCBI lineage: Eukaryota > Metazoa > Chordata > Aves > Anseriformes > Anseranatidae > Anseranas > Anseranas semipalmata. The sequence continues at coordinate 231,108 of VXAA01004402.1, read as the reverse complement.
TTTTCTTTATTGATGGAGTGGAGGCCATGCACTTGCCAGTTCTTTCAGCTGCTGACTTCTCACATAGCACAAAATGATGAACAAAACTGTCTTGGGGTTCCTTGCCAAATCTTTCTTTAAAGACTAGGAGCAGGGAGGTTTGATTGTGTTTGCTTTTTAGAAAGCACAATCTCTGCCCCATACTCTTAAGAATTTAATATTCTTGTCTTGGTAATTAATAAGCTGCTTGGTATTTTACCTTTTTTAACCTTTTTTTTTTTTTTTAATTTGTATCAGTTGTATCGATAGATTGCATTTCCTATAACCAAGATTTCTGAGTAAATTTTACCTGGTAATTGTTAAAGCAGTGTTGGATATCTTTGTGAAGATGATGTAAGAAACCTTTACTGTTCCTATGTAAGAAATAAAATACAGTAAGACTTCCCCGTACAGCTCTAAAAACACCCAGTTGAACAAAATTCTTGTCCAGAGCATTGACTCCTTTGCTAGCTTGCATACTATTTCTTGAAGTGAACTAGTTGGATTCCTTCCAATGTTAAGTAAACATGCTGCAGTTAGCACCGTGAAACAGTTGGAAGATGCTCATTGCTATGTGGTTAAACAACACTGTACGCCCTGCTTCATGTTGCTCAAGTTTCCAGTCTTCACTCTTGGGTGAATGTTGGCAGTGGATGCAGTATGCATTCTGTAAATTCTGGTCTAATTTCTGTCTGTCATCATTAAGCATTTGCATTAAGCAGCCTTAGGCTTTCCTTCACTTACTACAAAGCAGTGAGTCCTAAAAACTAATATATAGGCTAAAACTTCATCTTTGGAATATGCTGTATGGTTTGTTTGTTTGTTTTGCCTCTTTAGGAAGAGGAGAGAAAACGTCAAGAAGAAATGGAACGTCAGCGGCGGGAAAGACGATACATCTTGCCTGATGAACCGGCAATCATTGTACATCCTAACTGGGCTGCAAAGAGTGGGAAGTTTGACTGTAGCATTATGTCACTTAGTGTTCTTCTGGACTATAGACTAGAGGATAATAAAGAACATTCCTTTGAGGTAACTTAGCCATGCTACTATATTAAAGCAGCTTTTTAGTGAGCTCTAGATGGAAACATTGCACTGAAGAAAAAGCTGATGCCTATCAAGTGAATATAAAAGTTTATAGTTAGTCATTCTTGTTTCTTTTTAATTCTATGGCAGCTGCAATGTTCTTAAATTCTAGAAGTTTGATAGCATGACAAAATAAAACTTAATGTAAAATGAAATGATTTATTTGTGCAATACCTAGAAAAAGTAGTCCAGTACTTGGTGCAGTGTTTACAATAGCAGTGTAGTCACTGTATGATATCTAGAAGAAATAAATGTGTTTCCAGATATGGAACTGAGTTTATAATTTATACAGTTAGTTTAGGTCCTAAACTACTGTAGTACAGGAAAGAAGAATTTATAAAGTTCTTTAAGGTTTGCATATTTAAAACAAATAGTAAGAAGTCTGACACTGCATAAAACTCTGACATGTTGAAAGTTTGGTAAGGTAGCACCTCATGGCTTTTTTAATCATAAGTGTACAAGTTTTTAATATGCTTTTTAAAACTCTTTGTCAATTCTCTTTTTGTTCTTCATTATGTGCAGGTTTCATTGTTTGCAGAACTCTTCAATGAAATGCTTCAGAGGGATTTTGGTGTCAGAATTTACAAAGCACTGATTTCCCTCCCAGAGAGGGAGGACAAAAAAGACAAAAAAAGCAAAAAAGATGAACGAAAAGAAAAAAAGGAAGAAAAAGAGGAAGAAAATGATGATCCAAAACCTAAGAGGAGAAAATCTGGAGATGATAAAGATAAAAAAGAAGATAGAGACGAAAAGAAGGTCTGCAGCTAGCTTATATATGAAGTGGTGTTTCTATCATATTCAGTCATTTTAAAAAATTTACAGGTGTATTTGAGGATTATTTTAAACACCCCACCCCTCAGTTCAGCTTTATCACTTAGATTTGTGTGTGTGTGTGTGTGTGTGTGTGTGTGTGTGTGTATTTTTAAGTGACTAAATATCATAGTGGCATCCCTGCCCATGGCAGGGGTACTGGAACTAGATGATCTTTAAGGTCCCTTCCAACCCAAACAATTCTGTGATTCTACAAAATGTAAGCATTCTCAAATTTTGAATGACTGGTACTGTGATGTTTTTACTTTCCTGGTTTTTTTAGTTCTGACTGGACTAATTTTTAGGAACTTTTACAGAGGGAAGATAAAAGGAAAGATGATTCTAAAGATGAAGAAGAGACCGAAGATGACAATAATCAAGAAGAATATGATCCAATGGAGGCAGAAGATGCTGAAGATGAAGATGAAGGTATCTTGAATTAGGAATTTCTAGATAAACTTTTTTTTATTGCCATTGAATATGTTCTTTCAAGCTGGAAAATGCACTGAAACTAGAAAATCTAAAATTGCATTATTGCACTAATTTTATTTCAGTAATTCTGACCAGATCTACTTAAAATGTAAGTGCCTTTCTGCTAGGCATTTTATTAACATAGTTTATGTGAACTGTAGCTGTGGTACTCAAAGTAAGGCATGCATATAGAGGTGGTTTTATTTTTTTCAGAATGCAGACCACTCGCAACTCCCATTGAAGTCAGTAGGAGATGTGAGTATTCAGCACCTCTGAAAAACCAAGCCACTTTTAAGTGCCTAACTTCCTATTCATCAATTTTAAAATGTTATGCTGTTTTTATTAGGCTGAAATGGAGCGTGGGACTCTTTACATGATGCTATAAGGAGTTGATTTCTGTTTGGGTGGAGTTCTGTTTGCCTGAATAAGTGGGGAAAGGGGCTGGGATCCTCTCTGCTAGGAGCAGCAGTAGCCCTCTTTCCTGGCTCAGAGATTCAGGAAGGTGTAAGGTGTGCTGTGCACTTCTTGGTTTGTACTTTTGGGGGATTTTGTCCTCTTATGTAGCATTTTTGCTAGAGATGTAGGTTTGAACTTGCTTAGATATCGAAGCCCCAGCATTTTCTAACAAGTGTTTTCAATTGTATTTTTGCCAGACTACTGCACCAGCCTTAAAAACTTGGTGCTAATCTCTTGTTTCCAAAATGACTCTTAATTGCTCATAACCTAAACCCTGAGTGTGTGCCCTGGACTTTTCTGTTCTGTAAAGTGCTGTTGCTTCCCATAATCTGTCCTTGTGCCATTCCCAGTCAGATTTGGTGAGAACAATCCAACATGCCATGGAGGTGCAGGAGAAAGCTTGTGTTTCTCAGAAACATGTTGGCAAAATTAGACAAATGTTGTGATACATAGTTTTTTCAAAGTTTTCCTCACAAGAAAGGTGAGCAGTTTCTTAAAGCTGACTTGGGCACATGATTCTGTGACCAAAAACTTGTATATAAGGTACAGAGCTGCATGCCATCTGTCCCTGCAGTTGTCACATTCCTCTTTCTCTCTTCTAGATTTAGTTTTACTGTACTGTCTACCTTTAAAGAAGAAAACTGCAGTTTGTGCTTCACATCTAACAAACGATGTGATCCATAACTTTGAGAATGTAAAGTTTAGGATCAAATACACCAGTAATATCTCACTCAGACATGAGTTTAAACACGTTTATAATTATATAGTTCATAGTTTTTATAATGTATTGTAAAATATTCGAGAGTAAACAGCACTGATTTTGTCCTAATAGGAATAACAATAGCTGAATACAGACTCTGCCAAGCCTAATTAGGAGGAATTGTGGTAATTTCCTGCACACCACTTAAATAGATGGTGATGTCGGTACAACTTATTTTGGCCTAGTTAGCATTTATTTTAGCTCTTCTATCCTGTGTGTGAGATAAATAAGAATTTACAGGATAAAATGGACAAACGTCTTGCATTAAAATCAGATTAGAGAAACAACAAATTTAACAGGACTACTTTAAATGTAATTTGTTTTTTATTTGGGGGGGGAATATTTTTAGGTGTTGGGGGTTATGTGAACTTCTTAATGAACATGTATTTTTGAGATAATGTTTAGCAAATCATTTGCTGTGGGTATGTTGAATTTTCTTTCTGTCTTATAGACCGGGATGAAGAGGAAATGAACAAACGGGAGGACAGAAGAGAGGGAAATAGGCATTGTAAAGAGAGGTCATCTAAAGATAAAGTAATTAACATCTTTCTTAACAGCTACATATAACCTTGTTAGAGGTGTCGTAATCAAAGCTTACCTTTGTTTTCATTGTAAGACCTATTTGCACTCCTTGTTTCCTTCAGCACTTCTAGAGTGAAACATTATGCATATATAAAAGGGAACATGTGTCAGCTTTGGGTAAGGTGCATACAAGCTACTTTTATTTACATTTTAAAGATTGTTGGGTGGAAGCTCTGGGAAAAACTTTCTTATACTGCTCCGATACTGATTTGTCTGAAAGGTCTGAGGACTGATGTTGTATGCAGACATAAGAGGCAGATGATTATTTTATCTATGGCTTTCAGCTGCTGTATTCATACATCAGTAAAGCAGAAGCTTAGCTTGATTAATAAACTGGCTTTTAAATTGTAGAGCCTGGAATCATGTAAAGTTGTTACATCTCCTTGCAGGAAAATGGATGCAGTCATTATGCCATGTTTCTACATCTCCCTGCAGGAAAATGGATGCTTTCTGTGTCATGAGGCCAATAGCTAGCCTCCATAGTTCAGATAAAGGAACAGCATAAATTAGATTTGTTATGACTGAATTTTCTTTATAAATGCTAGAATAAAACAAGTGTCTGATTCTCTGTATTTTTTTGAGGAATATTAGGAGATGTAGGAACAGAAATAATGGGAAAACACAGACTGCAGAACTGTTTTAACTGTGACAGCTGGATGTTCATTCATTATATTCTTATGGGGATTTAATTTTGAAAACAGCTGCGCAATAAAATATTTGACTGGGGAGAGAAGGGACTTTTCCTATTACACTTGTTTATTTAGTTTATTTTTCAAAATTTTTGATGTATTAGCCTGAACAAAAGGAAACTCTGTTAGTGGGTGTTACTGTTCATTGTGCTGCAAATGTTCTACAGAATTAAATGTGTCCTAAATAGCTTGCTTATGTTATATCTGAGTTCGGTAGGTAAGTACTAGCTGTATTAGTCACTCGATTGAAAGTGATGATAAAATGAACAGAGGAAAATGTTGGTTAACTGAAAAGTTTACTTGTTTTTAGTAGAGGATGGGAAGATGGTATTTTTAACTTCCTAATGATCCCATAATGAATTTTCTATAGGAGAAGGACAAGACACAGATGGTAACTGTTAATAGGGACCTTCTGATGGCTTTCGTTTATTTTGATCAAAGTCACTGTGGATACCTTCTGGAGAAGGACATGGAGGAGATACTGTACACTCTTGGACTACACCTATCACGTGCTCAGGTTTTGTATAGCAATAGAAGTCTCTTAAAATATTACAGGAATGCTGTAAATGGTAGAAATACAGTTCAGCTTCTAAACAATATTGCTTATATACTTGATCTCCGATTTTTATGTAGCCACTTTGTATTTACAATGAAATTACTAATTTAACATTTTGTACGTTGTTTTGGAAGGAAAAGGTAAAAGTTGCAGCTCTTAACATGCCCATATTGCATATGTAGCTTCTGTCTCAAAATTGTATCTTCTTTTTTCTAACTTGTTTTCATTTTAAACCCCAATATGTTAAAATTCAAAAAGCTGTGTGATTTCTTATAGTAAGTTTTTCAAGTTAAAACATTCTTGTTTAGGTAGTATAATTCCTTTGTATTAATACCATACTTCTTTCCATGGCTGTGTTTTAGGTCAAGAAGCTACTTAATAAAGTAGTACTTAGAGAATCCTGCTTTTACAGAAGACTAACAGATACTTCTAAAGATGAGGAAAACCAAGAAGAATCGGAAGAACTACAGGAAGATATGTTAGGTAGTATTTTTTGTATTGCACAAACTTGGCACAGAAACAGTTCTCTGGAATGATACAAGAGTTCTGAGATGTTTGCTTGCTTACAGTTACGAGTTCAGATCTGCAGAGAACCTGCCAATTTGGAAAAGTAAATCTGGGGCAGTCCATACATTTCAGTATTTTTGGCTTCCAGGCCTTGTTGCTTTTGCAGGATGAATCTTAGTATCTTGGAACAGGAAGGAGGAGGTTAATGTTAACAACATTTCTCGTTCACAACAGCTCTGCAGTCAGGAGGATCGGTGCTGTAGGTAGTAGAGTGGAGTGTGATTTCTGAAGACAAATTACTGCAGAAAGGAGGAATACAGGAATGTCATGAAACAGCATGCTCCTTTGGGGGGGCATTGGGATGAGGAGAGAGAAATGAGGGATAGACAAACCAAACAATCTAAATATTATTCTTTTCCCTACGTATGAAGAGACCATGTTATGATCTTAATTCTGTAATCTTAAAGTTGTGGCTGTTGAATTAGTGTGGGATGTTGCTTTTAAACTAACGTAGGAAGTTTTTGAGGTTGGTCACTGGAACTGTACGCAACCAAATAATGTCAATGACTATTTGTATTAATACTACTTAATCCAATTTAGGAAACAGATTACTGTTACCATCACCTACAATAAAGCAAGAAGCAAAAGCTATAGAAGAAAATGTTGGCCTTATTGTATACAATGGAGCTATGGTGGATGTTGGGAGCCTTTTACAGAAGCTGGAGAAGAGTGAAAGAGTGCGGGCAGAGATAGAACAAAAGCTTCAGTTATTAGAAGAAAAAACAGGTGTGACATTGCTTTGAAGGTGGTATTTACATGGATGCAAGATGCTAAGACTTTCTTAGTAAACTAATTTGTGATCTAGATTTCTTAGTTGTTTCCACACTATAAACTCACATTTTCTACTTCCCAAGCCCTTTGACCTTGCACACCAACAGTGGCTGAAATACCATTGTCACCATGCTGAAATTCTTTTATTGTTTTCATTCAAGTTGAATGTAAGACTCCCAAATATAGTTAGAATTGAGTATTATCAAATGGTAATGCAGTGCAGCCTTTAATATTCTTTCTAAATTAGTAGTTAGTTGTTGGCATGTAATGGAATGTTAGGAAGCAAAGTACATGGTGTTAGAAGTGACTGACTCTTTTTTCTTTAAGATGAGGATGAGAAGACCATACTGCATCTGGAGAATTCTAACAAAAGTCTATCTACGGAGCTTAAAGAAGTCAAAAAGGACCTTGGTCAACTGCAAGAGAACTTGAAAATCTCAGATGATAAAAATTTGCAATTTGAGGGTCAGCTGAATAAGACAATCAAAAATTTAGCTACTGTTATGGATGAAATACAGAGTGTTCTTAAACAGGTTAGATTTTTTTACTTCACTTCTGATTGTTTGTAAGCTTTCTATAGACTTAATTATCTGTTTAAAAATAACCTTCAAAATAAAAAAAAAAATTCACATGAATTCAGAGCAGTAGTCTTAATGCATATGAGAGGCTCAAAGAGATGCTGATTATTTAAAGAAAACAAATACTATGTATTTTTCTAAACTTGAAACACAAGTTCCTGACTTAAATTTAAAAATATACTTATAAAAATTTGTGTAAATCCCCAACCATCTTAATGCTTTCTTGTCCTGGTCTTGTCCATCCCTAGTAGTCCAAATCTGCTATTCCCTTTGATCAGTTAATAATTTTTCAAGGCAGATGGTAGGTATTTCAATTTATCAGGACTATTCCAGTAAAATGTGTTTTAAGCACACTGGATAATGCTCTAGAACATCCCTATCCCTGTGTGGAAAGATACTTGCATATTTCCTAGGGATGCTGGGGGGACCCTTTAAGTAAGGCTGAACAGATGGAGGTTATGAAGGCTGCTCAGTGGCAAACCAATACTATGAGGGTGCCTTGCCTCTACTTCTGTCTACATTTATTTTGAAAGGGCGATATAACATCTACAAAAGGATCTAAAAACAAAACAAGCACACATACAAAGAAACTTGCCAAATGTTTTGACTTTTTTTTTTTGTAGGATACAAGTGATGCATCAGATAAGTCATTAGTTTATTAAACTGGCAAGAACTTGCAGCCTTCTAACAGCCATCAGTATCATTATACAGTCCTACACGTCACTGTGTGTTGTAGACCTGCTGCTCCACCAGAACTGGCTACTGAAGGCACTGCATAAGTCTGTTTCTACACTTAGTTCAGTTAAATAGCCTTGGTCGTTCTGTCTAGTACTTCAGAGCTGAAAATGTCTTCTGTGCCCAGTGCTTTCAGACAACTTTGACCAGTATATGTATTTTATTTTAGAGCTGTCATATGTTACCATAACTTAATGGAATTTGCTGAAACTGTTTTCATTTGCTTCTTGAAAAAAAAAACTTAGAATATAAAGGAAGGCTTCTGCAGATGGTTTTGTGCTTCTTTTTACAAGTGGTTCAGTCACGTTTAATTTCTGCTCACTCAGCTTTTCAGAAAGATGCTGGAAATGTGCATCGGTTATAACTAAACTGAGTAAGATACCAGTTCCTATGGTACTGTAAATTAAAACCAAACAGTATCTTTGTCTTGCACTACTTTATAGTTCACATGAGAAATATTTCCAGAACTCACATAGTCTTCTCCCTTTTTTCTCTTAAAGGATATTGTGAAAAACGAAGATAAAGATCAGAAATCCAAAGAAAACGGAGCAAACGTATGATAAAACTGCTGCTGTTTAGAAGAACGGTGTTACATAATGTAATATAAATCATGATACCAGAATGTATGGGAAGTGATGCATGTTTGATTTTAGTAGTATAAATATCTTAGTTCCAAAAGATGTATAAAGTTTTATGAATGTGAATGTCTGCTTCTGAAGATTGCTTGTAATTCTTAGCATTCAATTTGAGACACTCCTCGAGTGAAAATAATTTTGCATTGCAAAATGTTTTAGGATGAACTTTGTTACAGTTTTAACCCTAATAAAGTTCATCAACGTAATGAACAGTAGCAAGTATTTAATTACCAAATGTTTTTCATTAAAGTCTAGTGAAATCAAAATTTTCATTATTTATAGAATTGCCATTTTTAGGTTTTTATTTTTATTTCAGTCTAATTAGTCTTTTTAAATTCAAATATAAATCACAAAATAGCATGCTGCTTAATTTTGCAAGTAAAGATTTTTTTTTTAAAAAGCTTCTTGGATTTTTTTTTTTTTACTTGTCACAACTTTCTTTTCGCTTCCAACTGTAACTTCCCAAAAGCTGCTTGTATTAAAGCTTCATAAGATACAGTAGTTCAGAGTTAAGTATGAGTTAAGAAAGCAATAGAAACCTACCAAAATACTGGTAGGGTTGTGAGATTTATATGAAAATATATGGGCCTGTTTTAAATGTATGTCATTTGTGTTTCTTTAATTGTTCTTATCTTTGGATTAATATATATGCTCCTTTTTAACAAGTGCAGTGTATTAATATGTATGGTTGGATACCAGGCCAGTAGATGTCAGAATAATGCCTTTCATGGAGAAAATGATACCATTGTAAGTCACCTTTAATTAAATTTGGACTTCTTTCCTAGTATGTGTAATTACTTCAAATACAAAATCCAACAAAACAATGGATAGGCAAGTATCAATATTCGATGTTATAATTACTAAGGAGCAGAACAATTTTTGTTGAAAGTGGGTAAGATTGCCTTTCCTTTGTGTTCACAAATAACCAGAGATCTAAACTTAATGTGAAATCATTTGTCAAAGGCAACTTACGTAAATGATATGAAGCACAAACAATTGTATTTTGGTGCAACTTCCAGGAAAATTAAGGGTTTTGCAGGTTGGGACAGGAGTGTCTTCTTACAGAAATGGTTAATTTTAGCAGACTTTTTATTTTTTTTTAGCCTAGATGTCCTAGGTAACTAAACACCTGTTAAGAAGAGTCCAAGTGCCATAATATGTATGAATAACCTACATGAAAGCTCAAGCGGCTTTACTGAGAAACACATTAAAATGCCTGAATTTATGTTCAAAAGAGTCTAAGGTGCTACTTTTATCACTTACCTTCCTTGGCTCTTTTGGAGCCAGACAAGTTAAGCTTCTTTTTCATTAAAATAACATGCATAAATTTCCCTCTCATTCATCACGGTTGAGTCACCTTAACTGTTCACACTAAAGTAGGAGTTACTGTAACAACACTAATTATTCCATACAAGTACACAGAAATGCATGAATGCATTTATGAATTCAGAGATAACATCTCATTAGAGTGAGTGAGGATGGTCAGAAATTAATCTTACGAAAAGCATCATCTGTGGTATACAGATGGTGTAAATTGAAATTCTTTTGTAATCAAGCTGTATTTTTCACCTTTACCTTTGTACAGACTGACAGCATGCATCATTAATGTTGAGCACCATTTAAAGTAGCGAGGAAAGGATTGAATTTGAAATAACTTTTTCATGAGGAATTTTCAGCTGTACATTTGAACATGCAAGAGATTAATTTTAGAATACAAGATAACTTTTGTTTAGGTTCACTGTGAAACTTCTGTTGGAATCTCTTGCTGTTTTTTCTTTCGTTTTTACCTTAAACCACAGATCTGAAAGCAGTTGTCACAATAAGCAGGCCTCATCTTGTGTTTCAGTGACTGGCCCTGTGACATAATTGCTAGTGATACAGATTTTTACAGTATATAAGAAAAATAATTACTTGAATCAGTGTAATCTTGATCTATATTGCTTTGATGTAACTGTTTCAAATATGATGTACAGTCTGCATTTATGTTGGAAGGAAAATGAATGTTTAAAAAATAAAGGGGGAAAAAAAAAGGAAAAATTTTACAACCTACACAGATCTTGACCAGTCTCCCAAAGGACAAATAATCTGAGGAAGAACAGACAACTTCGCAGCATGTTAAGTAACTTTACCAAATGGCACAAGGTTCTGTGTATTCATAGTGTCAATGCTGGTCATTAGCTGAAGCTTCTTGGTAATATTCCCAGGAATGTAAGCAGTTCTTAGAAAAATCTAATAGAGTATCAATAATGGGGGGTTGGAGAAGCAATCTTCTATCAGTTATAATTTAAATTTAAATGCAAAAACATTGTTCATAATGTCCACACTTCACATCTCCTGGGCTTTCCACTGCTCTGTCTTTCCCTGGGTATCGGTTGCTGGCAAAAGAGCCTAAGCAAGGTCTCGTTGGCTCCCTCAGTGTTTATTTGTAGTTTTGAAATCATCATAGAGGCCCTGTGCAAAGTAGCAAATCTAGGAGTGCCTTGTTCTGTAGAGAAAGGACTGCTACAACAGGCCAGTAAATAGAACCAAATCTCAGTTTATAGATCTTTTTTCCCCCTTTTGTATTGCTCTAGGATGATGAAATTAATGAGTTGAACCCTTACAGCATGATACTCAGAGCAGTGGATGCCCGTGAATAAAGATAGTAAGAAAGTTCTGTGTGATACATCTGCATGCAGAATGATCTGGGTTGAAGTAGACTCTAATAATGCCCCTTTGCTTGATCTGGTGATAAAAAGGTAGAAGTACACAATTTCAGTGCTACGTAGCAACAGTGGCAAAAAGACCAATAGTGAATTTTGGCCAAAGCTTTCTGGAGAGCTGAGTATTGCATGGGAGATAATGGAGCTGCATCCAGCACCACTGCATGTTCTACCACAATGGAGACACGTGTTTTATTGACTCACCCAGTGCTTGATGTATCGTGGCTGTAGCACTTGCGCGCTGCTGCAGAATCACTTCCCAGTTGTTGCTTGGTTTATCCTGCGTCCCATCTCTTGGCCTGCGGAGCAGAAGTTAGAATTCTGTCTGGTGACTGTGGGTTTCCACAGATCCAGCATTTACAATTGAATCGTTTCAGAATGTGACTTTATAAAGCTGAGTCCATGAACATAGCATTTTTTCAATGTTCATGCTGAAATAACTGCTTTGGGAGAGATAACGGCTTTCAGTCCATCTTTCTGCTGAATAATGATACTGCGTTGAGTATCTGTTTGGATTTATGTAACACAGTTAACTTTCACTGATAATTTTATCAGGAATGTGCACAAAATGTGTTTTTTCTCTTGCTTCTGTAATCTTTGTGTACCCAGGTCAGGTTTTTAAATCTTGAGTGCATTTGTTCAGTGCGGTTTATATTTAAAAATGTAAAATAATTCATTTTTAGTGAGCGAGTCTCATGGCCAATGATAGATTGCAAAATGTGCAGGTAGCGCGGTCAATGCACTTTTAGAAAGCAGAAATGGTTCGAACAGAAATTCAGCTGAACTTGTATATTGCCATGTAGTGCAACAATAAAAATAGCATAAATAATAAATACCTCTACTTGGCTATCAAAACTGCCAGTGTTTTCCCAACAAACTTATGTTTCTGTGTATTGTGTCTCATTAGGTGTGCTGCACTAGAAAGCAGTTACAGTAAAAAAAAAAAAAAAAAATCTGTAATGTTAGTAGCAATATTAATATAACAAAATATTTTTAAGCAAAAATATTTCTTTATTCATCCACTCTATAACCAGGGCATTATGATACAGAATACAAATTTAGATTTTTGGAACACACCAAACACTGAAGGTGGTATGTTTCGTAGTGTTTTAACGGTGGTTAGAAACTTTGTTTTTGAATTTCTAGATACCTGATAACCTGAATTTGCTTTGAAATCTTGTGACGCTCTGCAACTGTATGCTGCTTCTGATTTCTTGTATCTGCTGTTTTTTAAATTGTTGTTCTCTTTAACAAGTAGATTCTAACAGATATGAAGATTCAGGTCGTGTACCCTAAAGTGAACATAAGAACTGGTATCTTTTCAGGTGCGATTCAGTAATCCTGCAAGCTGTTGTATCTAGCCCAGTTCTCTTTGTTCTTTTCTCAACAATGACAGAGCAAGATAGGGGTGTTGAGTGGGTTTGTTTGTTCCATGTTGGCCATTTGCTTTTTTTGGTGCTGGGTTATGAGGTTAAACTGCTGGAGTTTTTCTCTAGTTCATGCACTGCTTCACCGTTATACTCAGACTGTTTACAGAGCATGTTAAGCCATGGGCACATGAGCATTATTTTGCCCTATTGTTGAAATACTTCAGTGATGTCCTTCTATTTAGAAATAATAGTTTTCCATATCTGATTATTGTGGGGCACAAATTAAAGGATCTTGTTGGCTGAATCATTCACATTTCGTCATGAAGAAATGGCTGAGGAGAAGGGAAGAGTGGAGAGGAGGAACAGTACAGAGAATCCCAGCCTGAACTCCCACTCTGTTTTGACAAATATTTTTTAGAGTAGTAGTTTGCTTTATTAGTTGCTTGCAACTTTTTCACTGGTATAAAAAATGATTTATTTGAGTGTGAGTCAGGTTTTTCCCTGGTATTTCGCTTAATGGTTTTTGGTCTTCCTGACAGGGGGTCATCTGGTTACATTCCTGTTTTGTCATGCAAGGGCAGAAACAGCTGGGGAGCATTGACCTTCGGTTTTGGTCTCTTTTTAGCAGGGCTGGATGGTAGCCAGCAGATTTGCAAATAAAAAAAAGGTAGAAATTGCTGCCACATGTCATGTCATAGAAATGAACAGTTGGAGATAAAAGTACTTTGTTATGCTGGTCTCAAAAAAATACTCATCTCTTAGACCAACCCGACTTACTGTATTACAGACCACTGCATGTGTGCAGAGGCAGTGTCAAAGCAGAAGTAGGCAGTTGTCACTGCATGATGATTAAAAATGTACACACGTTTAGCCCAGGTCTCCAGCTGGTCTCATGCCTTGTTTTACCGAAGTGCTATTCAAGCAAATGAAGTACCTTTATTAGGTGCATTACATTAAACATAAGGTAACAATCAGAACATTTGTGTTACAAGTTGCAAAATCCTGGGGAAGAATTTCCAAACAAGTTGAGTATCTTTAAAACATTTGTCCAGAGAGATAAACTTACAGTTGTCACTATCTCCTCTGATACAAAGAAGCCTTGTATGATGTGATTAAACCGATGAAAATGAGTAGTTGCTTACCAATATTGAACTCACTTCTCTGCTGCAGCATCTTTCCTGAAATCAAGCTAATTACCTCTTTTTTTTGTTGAGGAGCATGGGTCAAGGAGGAAGTACCTTTCCATTATATTGAGGACAGGAAAAATAGATGACTTTTAGTGCTGGGGGATGTATTGGTGGCAGCACATCTACAAATCCTCTGGTTATCTATCCATGGGATCCAGTAACATGATTGCAAGGAATGTGTAGTCAGCATTTTCAGTCTTGTGGTTTGGGATATGATGATGGACAGCAAAAAGGGAGACTTGTGGGGATTATACAGTGGATAATAACAGCCACTGACAAAAGCAGAACCTGTATAGCATGACCTTTGGGTGGCAGGGGTTCAGAATAGGTGGGGTTGATTAAAAAAAGATGGCAGTGCAGATATTCTGAGCAGTGAATTCATTCAGATACTTACTTTGCTTAAAGTTTAAGAAAAGGAAAAAGGGTCCATTTTAGTTCTTTTTTTTCCAGTGAAGACAGTTTGAAGACTCTATTCAATTCTACTGTAGCCTGCAATTTAACAAGGCACGAGAATCCCCTGAATGGGATACAAAATCGCCCTGTGAGCACCAGATTCCAAAGTAAGCAGTGCTCTTGTCTGGTAATGATTTTCCACAGTAGATGAGAAGATGCACTGTGCAGCTTTGGACAACAGGAACGAATTGTGGAAGTAACACATAAACACTGTGCGGAGCAGAGCCAAAGCGTGGCCTTGCAGGGGTGCCTCCGCTGCCTCCTTTGCCGGGGCCTCACTTCATGAAAGCGTAACCTGAGACAGGGCAAGAGCCATGATCCTGGGGGAGGAAAACACGGTGGTGGGGTGGGGAGGGAGTCTTTTGTCTCGGTGAAATTTTAGTGCAAAATTGAGGCAGTTTCCTCCAGCCCAGAGTGGGATTTTCCAGAGGGAGAGTGCCCCATCCCGGAGCAGCGGGGACAGAGGGGAGAACTGGGAAAGGGCTGACCGCAGAGGCTGCGGCTGGGGCTGGAGCACCCAGGCAGGGGCTGGCGCGAGCAGCCCTCCAGTGCTACTGAATTTATTTCCTTTCTTCTTGATTCTATTGCTTATCTCCTTCACTGCCTGCCTGCGTGATCCCGGTGGTGAGATCCTCTTTGCTTTGCGGAGCCGCTGGTTGATTGAGCAGGGTGGCCTCTGAGCTGCCATCGGAGATTTTATCTGCTGCAAGTGCCAAACCACGCTCTTGCGGCAGGTTACCTTCTGCCTGTGGCATTTTGTGATTAACGGCATCAGCGTGAATCCTGGCAGGCAAAATTCCTGCAGCCGGGCTGCTGGAAAAGCAAGGAGCAAGCAGGGCATCAGCACCACAGCCTTTCCCTGGTATGGACACGGGGACAAACCAGGTTTCACCTGCCAGCGGTCTGGTTTGAAGCCCACTTGGTGGTGACCCGGTGAGTTGTTGCAGTGTGGACATGGGCACTCAATGTTTAGGAAAAATGTGATAGGAAGCAGGTTGGTTTAGGTGTTTCGTTGCGGATAATGTTGTGTTTTTTTTGGAGGAGATGACTATCTGGAGAGTGATACTCTAATCAGCTGGAATGTGCATTCATAACCAGTGGATGACTAATTCAGTTTAAGTCATCATGAATGTTTTCGGACAAAGTATGATGCCTAGAAAGAAACACTGAAGCTGGATGTAATGGATCGACTCAGCACAAAGATTTCTGTGAGAGAAACACAGAGTGTGCTGCCGCTGGAGCAGGTAAAGGCGGAGGGTGCGCAGCACCGTGGGGCCCTGCAGCACGGTGGGGCGATGGCTGCCCAGCGGGGAAGGCATTTTGTTACCTCATGCAGATGTGATGCTCTGATCCCAGCAGCTGCTTTTAGTCTTCATTCCTCTGGAAATGTTGACCAAAAAGAAGCTCCAAAGGGGTCTTTTAAAGCTTTTCTAAAAATACAGAAAAGTGAAATTGGTGGAAGATCTAAGAAGAAATCAGGCTCAGACACATTCAGGTTGCTACCTTAAGTATGTAATTATTCACATGAAAAATTTAGATGAGAGTTTTGCAGATGATAGCATATTGCAGCAGTAACTGTCTCAGTTCCCCCTTTTGTTTAAATTGAATTTATTCACATTCATGGGATACACAGAGAACACGCTATCGTGTCTGGCAGTAGGAACAACAATGACAAAACAACCTTAGGGAAATTTTTTTGAGTGTTTTTAAGATCATACTGGTGAAATTTGTATTTAGCCATCATTTCTTTTTGTTACCTGCAATTAGTTCATATTCAATTAATTGTGCTAGTGACCTTTTCAGTCTTACGGGGCCAGGCTGCAATCAAGGACTTTGTCTATACATGAAAGTACAGCTGCTAGATTACTGAGTGCTCTTAACGCAAAGGTGTCACTGAATTATACTCTGAAATGTAGCAGTTGCATTAACTAAATTCCTGCTCTTGATACCAAATGCTGCCTCACAGCTCCTCAGTTTTCACTTGAGGCATTGATTTGGTCAGTAAAGCCCTTTACTACTTGCAGTTCCTGGAGGGGGGACCGATGGCAGTATGCTGGGGTTGGTAATCCTTGGTCCTGCGAGGCTGGTGTTGGTTTGACCTGCCGAGCAGCCTTCTTTTTCTCACTGGTCCCGAGCAGCAGGAGGCAGTACTGTGATGCTTCTGTAGATTTTGCAATTTTCTGTGTGGTTTTGTTGTGCTTAATTAGGATTGCTGTCTTCTGAAGGTGATTATAGGAAATAGCAAGTTCTAATTACCAAGCATAACACAGGTAAGTGATAAATGGGCAGCATAGTTCTTGCTTCATGGCAGCTCAGGTGTCTGCTTTAACCTTCTGACTGAACCACTTGCCCCAAACTAAGGGGCTGTAAGCGTTAGCAGCCAAACCAGAAATGTGGCAAACAAAGACTGAGTAGAAGATGCTGAAATGAAGACTTCTCGCTGTTCAACCCCATAGTAACTACTTGGTACTTGAAGTGCAAACAAATGCTGTTTTAGTTGGATTTCCAAAGGTTGGTAGGGATGTTCATAGCTGCCTTTTTTGAGAGGTTTATTGTTATTTTTCCCTGAGTGTAGCTCAGTAATCCTCTGAATTTTAGTTAAAGTTAGAAGTACATTTTACCTCAGGCAGAACTGGATCTGATTAGATCACAGCAGCTTTGTGTTGAACTGAACTAGCAGTTCTTCAAGTGAAACAGCAGTTTTGAATTCTTTCCCAAAGCATGAACTCTGTCACCTTCTAGAAGACTTGAGGAATTCTTTATGATCTATTTCAAAATTTTTAGTGTGAAAATTTCTGGTGCCTAGCCTGTGTTGTCCTTGGCCAGCTCAACCTGTTTATGCTTCTCTTAATGCTGGCTTTAATTTATATCACATAGATTTTCTTTTTTCCCTTTTCCTAGTATTTACCCTGCCTTCCCAATTGTTTGCAGAGAGTAGCCAGTTTCTGTTTCAGCCCTGTTTTCTGACTCTTCTTGTTTCTCTGGGCACCCCGGTAACCTTCTGCGCCTGCTCCGGTGTGAGGTTCATCTTTCCTGGTCGTGAGTAGCCTGCTGACCTCTTAACTGTTAAGCCAGGTGGGGTGTTATAAGAAAGAGCAGTGTTTTATTTGCTGGCCTCCATCTAAAAAGACATCATATTTCTAGGTATGTTGGGAATTATCCTCTCTTGCTATAGTAAAGTTTTATATTACTTGTGAATATTGATATGTTACTTGCCAGTCTCCTGGAGTTGACTTAAGAGTCCTTGATTCATTTGGTTCTGACCCTCTTGCTTCCCAGTAACCTCTTCTCTCATGCATAGCATGGCTGGCTGAATCCAAATGTAAATTATTTCAGTAAATGAATTACACAATTTTCCCTATCATGTTGCCTCTCACTGCAGTAATACCCAAAGGGGTTTCTAACAAGTTAGAGTTCTCTCACTGTTTCTTTTATCAAATGCCTTTGAAGAAGCTTCTTTGTGAATTTCCCTTTTTCACAGATTTGATGTTGAAGGGATGTTTTCACTTTGTTACTTCTCTTTCTGGAAACTTAACTGAAACCAATTTGCAATTTGAGTGTCTTTATTTAGGTAATTTTCTGGTAACAACTGATGTACTCTGTGCCTTTTCTTCCATCACTCATCATAATGACCATGTTCTGCTCTGGAAGGCTTTTCTCCCATTCCTTGTATATATTTTGTTCCAGGAAAGCAAGGGACAAGCTAGACAACTAAAATCCAAGGGACGAAGTTTTCTTGGTTTTGTTTTTTTTAAAGGAATTGACAATATTTGAAAATGAAGCTATTGGTATCACACTAGCTGTCTTAATTTTATATAACCTGCTTGTTTTAATCTACCCACTCTCAAGTTGTTATTTGCAGTAATGGGGAATTCAAGCCATATGGGTTTCTCATGCTTCATGACTAATGGCTGGGATGTAAGGGACAAAGAAATGTCCGAGGTGGTTCTTAGGAAACATTTCTTTACCGCAGCACCCAGCAATAGCAGTGTCTGCAAACTACACTTCTGTTTGATGAATTTTCGCAGATACCTGGGCACATCAGCTGTCAGTGGTGGGAATCACTTGCCCCGCAGTATCTTTATCCGTGGCCACAGTACGTGAAAAGGGTCAAGACTGAGTTTTCAGACTCATGAGAAAAACTGTTTTAAGGTTGTTTTATGTATTTTTTTTTCTTTTTAATCCAAACCACTCTGCTGCATTTGTTCCCAGGTAAAATCCAAAACGACTTTCTGTCCCAGCCCTGGTTTGCATGCTACACCCAGGACCGGCTGGGAGCTGTCATATTCCCTTCCTCGGGGGATGGAGGGAAAATCGTGGCAATTCAAATCTCCCTCGGAGGGTTAAGTAGGGGGGCTAGTTTTACAACCCTTTTCCTCTCGATCTGATAGCTGAGCAGCCTGCGTGGCAATGCTGACATCCCTCTGCGGGACCATCTCCGGTGCTTAGCTGAGATGTTCAGGCACTTGTTAACCAAATGAGGGTCAAAAGGCTCCCCCCGGCCTTCCTGGGCAGCCCCGGGGTGCATGCGGGGCAGGAGCTGGGAGAGGGGTAGGGGACTCTCCGCCGAGATGAGACTCAGTTGGTGATGCTCGGTTTGAGGGCACCGACCTGCAGGGTGTCTGAAGAGAGAAACTGGGGTAATCAGTCTGGGAGTGTGCATGGCAGTGGCTGCTTGCTTGTCCTTGGTTGTAACCAGCTCGTTTCTGTCATCCCAGACATTTTCCACGCATTTTGAGCTAAAAAGCACAAAAGTGGGCAAACATAATCTCTGAAGCTTGTTGATTTGAGGGGTTTAATGCTCACTTGATACTCAGAATCCCTGTGATAGGAGAGGGGTGGAACCGATTCAGCAGGCTTTTAGGACAGATTTATATTCATTTCAATACGTTAAATTTCTTCACAGCAATTAATGTCAGTCTCAGCATCGTTCTGCTGCAGAGTCTAAGGAAACTACAGCTGAAATCATGGCTGTGCGAGTAGCAGACTCCTGTTTTGGGGATTCCTTTCTTCTGCAGCCCCTTTCTTCCAGCGGCTTTCATCCTTCCTCACCAGCGGGGATGCAGGTTTGCAAGTCAAAGCAGACTAATTTTGTACTTCAATGATGTTGGCTTCTGTGAAGTGTAACTCACAGTATGTGGTCATACTTTGTATTGGACTGTTTAGGGTTGTTTAAAGTTCTGTTCCTTTTTATTATCTTTGGCTTGAAAACGAGTGGGTGACCTAAAATGATTGCTTTATTTTGCGGTGCTGTGTATAGGCTGCCAGAACATGAACACTTTAGCTGAGTTTTTAAATGGTTTATTCTCAAGGATTCAGTTGTTTTCAGGTAGGTCTCTGATTCAGAACTTACTAACTTGTTTGTTCTGTTGTAATTGGGTTTTCCTGGTTATCACAGCTGTTCCAGAGGTGACTCTGTCGATACATCTTCAGGATGAAAAAAGGAAGAAAACGTTTGTACTCCTCGAAAGACAACTTTTTACCTACTTTTGCTATCTTTGGCTTACTAAGTCAGTTCTCTCAGTGTAATGGCTACGTAAACCTCACATTACTTTGTAATGTTTAGCACCTAATTTTAGCTGGCACTGAGCCCTTACCACTGACTTCAAATGAGGTGATACCTCTGAATGTTTCATGCTTTTCCATATCAAGTTCTTAGTAAGGTATTAATTCTGTATTTCAAAAGACTTTTCCCAGTGTTTTGCACTAAACCCAACTGCTATATTTGAACTCACGGCAGCAAGGCACAAGGCACTGCAATGTTCTTCAGAATCCTGCTGGACTTACCAGATCTGCTCAGATTGAATTCCTTGTAAGGTGTGAGCTGCAAAAACATTTGCATGCATATTTTTTCACTGTTTCAATGAGTATTCTGTAGTTGCACTGTAGTTGCACTGTTTAACAAGTATTCTGTAGTTGCACTGTTTAACAAGTACTGTTGAACAGGAGTGTATTTTTTATATATCATAAGCTCCATTCAGTTTAATTTACTCTGATTTTTTTCTAAACATTACCTCTAATAAGATTAGTTGTGCAGAACTTCATATGTACCGTATATTTCTCAGTACTAGAGGTTTTCAGTAGAATAAACTTACATCTGTCTTTTGAGTGGGAAAGCAAAATTCGAGAACAGAGGCTGAGCTGTGCTATCCTCAGTCTTTGCATTCTTGCACGTCAAATCATGAACAGCAGATTTTAACTCTCTTAATGAGGATGAGGGTATTTGAACAGAGCTCATTCGCTATTATTTTAATATCATGTTGCTAATGAACTAAATTGCATTTATTAGTCTGTTATTTATACTGTTTCAAAATCAGAGACTTTGTTTCAAGGTTAGTTTTAGCTTTTCTGTACTGCCATCTTGCTTTAGCATGTGTCCACTTCATCACTGGAGAGCACCAGCTCTAACGAGCACATACTGATGGAGTTTGGTTACGACAAAAAAAAAAGTTACGAAAACTGTAGCTCTTTGAAGGTTGAGGAGAAATCCAATAGTTTTTCCATTCAGATGCTGTTTTGCATGGTCTCATTGACAACATGATGTAAGTGTAACCACCCCCTTTTTTCTTTAACCTGGTGTAACCCAAGAAAACTTCACAGCTAGCAAAGGTCAAAAGTGCTGTTGCATTGGGTTACAGAAGACAGGGTGGTCGAAGTGGGTGATGAGAGCAGCTGTGGGAGGCACGGGTACCAGTGTCCAGCTAAGCTGGATATCTGGACTATTATCTCATTCCTGGGAGCCTATCCTACCTCCCGCTCAAAGCAGGGTCAGCTGTGGGGTCAGAGCAGGTTGCTCGGGGCTTTATCCAGTCACCTCTTGGAAACTCCCCAGGACTGGAGGCTGCACAACCTCTCTGGGCAACCTGCTCCACTGCTGGGCCATCCTGAAGGGTAAGAAAGTTTTCCTTACAGCCAGGCTGAACCTCTGTCGTTCCAGCTGATGCCTGTTGTCCTTCATCCTCCCACCATGCACTGCCTGGCTCCGTCTTCTTGAGGGGCTGCTGTCAGTCCCTCCAAAACCATCTCTTCTCCTGGCTGAACAAGCCCCGTTCCTCCACAGGGTAAGAGTTCCGGCCCTGACCATCCTGGTGGCCCTCTGCTGAACTCACCCCCATGGATAGATGTCTTTCTGCACGGGGACCCCAAAACCACACTTAGTACGCTAGACGTGGTTTAGCAAGTGCCAAGTAGTGGTGGATAATCACTTCCCTGCAGACTCATGGCCCACTTGCTGTCTGCCAGGACCCCCAGGCCCTTGCCAGCAGGGCTCCAGCCTGACTGGGTCCCTCTGAAGCTGCTGTGATGCTTCAGGGCAACCACATCGCATCAACGAATCTGTCAATTCCTTACTATATTTTATACAAACACTCCTGAGAGAACTAAAATAAAGAGATGCTAGTGCTGTGTACCACTGCTGTGACTCACACAGTGTTTTTCACTGCTAACAGAGAGCTCAACACGCAGAACCCAACAAACTGCCACATTGGTGAGAATACAGCGAAACCCTTGGAAATAATCCATGGTGTAAAACAGTTTTTTCTCCTACTATGCTTTATCTTACGCTGATGCATCAGTGGCAATCCATGGTCCATCTGCTGGCAGCTTACAGCTTCTCTGTGTGCAGCCTGATTTGTAAGGAAGCAGAAAGCTTCCTGGGCAATGACATAACTGCAACTACAACTACTGTTTGTTTAGCAAACTCAATCTGTTTGCAAGCTGAAATGCTGGTTTTGTTTTTGTTCTTAAACTGAAATAAGCTGAACCTCTGTGAATTTTGTTCTGCTTTTCTAAAACCAACCAACCAACCAGCCGAAAATGAGGTTTTCTTTGTTGCCTTTTAGCACTCCCCTCCACTCCTGATACTGGATTTCTCTTTTGTGGTCTATGGTTAGCTATATGCTGAGCTTCCAAGATTGAAAACTATGCTGATATTACGAAATACTTTCCTTATTCCCCCCAAAATACTGTATTAAAGATAGCCTGTCATAAAGAACACTTGCTTAGGTGCTTCATGGACTGTGTCATTTACTTCTCCCCCAGGAACTGCTCTCCTACTTCAATATCCCACAGGCACCTGCACATCTTGGTAATTTCTGCTGGGGACTTCGCCTTGCTCTGTGTGATCCGACAGCCTTCACAGCAAGGGTTCTCCAAAACTGGCTCTTGAACAGATATTTACTGAGTTCTGTAACAGAGTGGAGGTGCTCAGTTGCTCTGTTTGTAATTTATCGCTTCCTTTTGGCTGAAATTTAGATGAACTGAAATATGGAAGGGGAGTTTAATAGTGCCAAAGCCACAGAGAAAGGTTTGGGAACTCTGGGCTAAGATCCTCAAATCCAAACTGGTGCTGTTTATTCTGCAGTGTCCAAACGACTCCTCTGAGCCCCCTTGTGATGGTAAACATGCTGCTCTTCATTTCTATTTTTTTGTTTTCTCTGGGCCATAAATTGCAGCCCAGTTTTTGCAGAATTGCAGCCCAGGTGTAGAAGCTTATTATTATTATTATTATTATTATTATTATTATTATTATTATTTTAGCATAGGGCTCATCTTTAAAGTTTTATTTATTTTTAGGGAGAGAGGAAGCTGAAGTGGCTGTGCCCGTCCTTCAACATCATGGGCTGCTCAGACAGGTGTGAATTGCCCATATACCACCAAAGCTTTGTTCTCAGTTGAATGAAAAAACTCCCCGCAGTGGGATATGGCCTGAAACAAGATCTGAGAACTGCTCTGTGTGTGCTGGTGGCTCCTGTCCTCCCTGTAAGCCAGGGGTCTGGGTCTGAGGGATGCTACAACCGCACCAAGCTCTCCAACAGCTTTTCCTGCAGTGGGTGGGATTTGGCCACGTGTCGCCTGGGAGTGAGTGGGATGCAACAGCTGTTGTGTCCCCTGATTCATGGTCTGCTGGAAACCCTCTGCAGGGGGCTATGTCCTCTTTTGAATAGCTCTGTGGGTGCCGTTTCTCTAAAGATTGGTGTGTGACTCCCCTTGGCTGGGGGGAAATGTGAGCTGAAGCCAGGGAGCGTGCAAAGGACTGGGTAGGGGAACACAATCGTAGTTATATCTTTCTCCTGTGACTGTAGCCCTAAGTTGTATACATTTTGTGACTGCCTTTTGTGTGACAGCACATTTCTGAGCAAAGAGGCCAGCCTTGGGAATATTGCAGCAGTTAGAGCTGACCTTCAGCTGAACAGACACAGGAATGCACAAGAGCATGATGATGTTTTTACAGTAAGCCTCTCACTGTATAGGTAAGTACCTAAGTAGCACCCAGTAACACTTTCTTCTTAGAACAAAGATTTTGACATTAAAGAGCTATTTGGACAGTCTGAGATTTACTGCAGAAGAGAGAACAGCGCTGGGAGCAAGGAAAAGGCAGAGAGGCTTTCATGGAGAAATGCCAGGGTTGCGAAGAGACTTTTTGGACCAGGCCAAGTGGAAAAGATGTGCTTGTGTCAAAACCCTGTAGCACTGGATGGCAGCACCTGCAGACAATTACAGGAGCCAGAGACATTGCCAAAGACTCGTTTATTCCTCTTTTACTGTTTGCCTCCATGGGCTAGTTGCATGGTTTTGCAGCTTACCCGGGACCATTTCATTTTATGTTATTTTTATTTCCCTGCAATGAAGCTTTTGAATCAATCTGTCTTTTACGCCAGGCATTGAATGCTAAAATGGTTAAGGATGACCATCCTTGCTATCAGCTGTGCTGGATATATCCAGTGCCATATGTGGATTGACCGAAAAGCTATAGGCAAGTTAAAGTACACTAAAAATAGTCGTCTTGAGTGCTGTTGCTTATGGTTCAGGTTCTCTGCCAGTTATGCTGTAAACAGTGAGAGCGACCCAGAGGCAGATGTGTTTATATGGTTTTGCTAGCTGGCTGCTTTGACAACTGCTGTGGGTGAAACAGATCTCCAAGCACTGAACAACTTGCCTGCTAATCTTCAACAACCAGAAGTGCTGTTTTCTTTTAAACAGCCTGTCTGAAGCTGCATGCTTGCTCTTGCGTTCAGTCAGTCAGCACCTTTGGAGCTTGAAACCTGCTCTCAAGGTGTTCTTGAAGCATTTAAGTGGATGTACCAGTGGCCTTGGTAAGCGTTAAAGGGGTTGGGCTGTCTGAAGATCAGGTGCACATTTCAGTGGCAAAAACTCTTTCCCGCTGTCCTTGGCCTAAGGAAAATTGTGCCACACTGAATGTGTTGGTGACTGCTGTGTAACTTGTTCTTATCTGGGGTATCGAACCGACGGTTGCAGGAGAGGGCTTGATTGATTTTAAAAGCCTTTCTTTATTGCCTTTCTTCTTTAATCCTGCTTTGTTTTTACCATATCTACCTGTGTTTTTGTATTGGGGATGAAAGAAATAATGACTGTGGGTTGCTATTAAGCTCTAAGATTAGAGTAAGGATTTCGTGGCCCTTGGCTTGGAACCTCAGGCAGCACTGAGAGGTGATATTGTTAGAAGTCTGTAACACTGGCAGTTGGGACTAGACTTTTGGGTGTTGTCAGGAAGGCAAACAACTTCTTTTATTTTTTTTAAAGTTGCATGGCATCATCCTCCATCTATAAAAGTCATCGATTGACTCTAAATGGAGGACATTGCCTAACTGTTGTGATTTGGGAGTGTCCTGGCAGGCATCAGTAGTTATGGAAATCCGACATTTTGATGTATATGCAGCTGCTTCTCTAGCACCAGCTGACAAAGTGTGAGTGACCTCAACTGACCGTGATTTTGTTTCTCTCTGAGAGTTGTATAAGATAAACAGAAAGACAGTCTGCTGCTCCTGAGAGCTTTTGCTCGCTTCAGTAACAGATTAAGCATGTTACAAGACCTGACAGTTTTTAATGGAGTTGAACTATTTACTCTTTGCATCAGTAAATGGTTGTTTCTGAAAAAGAGGGTCTGGTACACAATGTTTAAGCCAAAATAGAGTTTCCTGGTTATACACTTGTAATTGAAAATGTTCTAATGATCTTAACTCTGTCTTTAGAACAGAAATCAAATAGAATATAAATTTTATCCTTTAATAAGGAAACACCTTGAAAAATCTCCATTAATGCTCAAGAAGTGATTTTGCTAAAGTTCCCCAACTTTCTATGTTCCTATTATTTTTTTCCTCCTTAAAATTCTTCCTAGTCTTTAATTATAAAATGTGATTTTTGTTATAAAATGTGACTAGGATGTGCTTTAGTCTATAGAAAAGCAGAAGCCTGGCAGTTGTAGCAGAACTGTTGTTGCTTATAGCTTTCCTCTTGCATTTCTGCAGAAAGTGAAGTCAATCAGACATACTAGGGCTCTCCTGCAAAGAGGCACAGGATCAGTGGGATCTTTATGCTCCATTAAGATACTCCTAGATAGACCTTTCTGGCTACAAAGCGTAATTTCCAGTTGTGTCTATCCTGTCTCAACAGATGTAAGTGGAATAATGTAGTGGAGATTGTTGTTGATTTGCATTTATTTTTCCCTAGAAGGAATTATTTACTGTTAACCTTTTATTGTTATATAAATTGTTTACCCCAACTTTTAAGAAGCAGATTGAGCTCTAGTGCAATAAAATGCGCCTCTGTTCGCTTTCTCAGGACTAGCCTACTTTTACCTAGAAAAAAGTTGTCTTGTATGTAATTTTTCTTAGAGCCAGGAGATGCAAAAGTTCTGCAATTGTTAACCCAGTGAAAAGTGGTAAAGCTCACGTTACAGACGTGGAACAAAAAATCACTTTGTGCTAGTCGAGAATATCCAGGGACTTTCCTGTACGCTGAGTTTTGAGGCTTTTCCTGTGCACCGATGCTCGTATTACAGATGACTTGCCCACGCTGTGATCGATACGTACTCTAAAAGGATGTTCTTGAGTTTCGGGTGTTCAGGTAATAAGCAGAGTTTGAAAAGAATGGTAAACCAAACCGAAGGATAATAACACATGACTACTGGCAAACCGCCTAGCTGGGAGTTGGTAAACATGAGTCTGTAAGAGCTGCGGAGCGTGAAACGGGAACTGCGCTGTATTTAAACGACCGAGAGGGTTAGCCTGAGTTCCGTGACTGCTGACAGGCACCTTGCATGTAAGTATAAGCAAGTCCTTCGTAACAGCTATAAAAAAAACAAGCAGATGATTCTCATCAGATGGTTTATGTAGAGTAGGGAGGGGAGCAGGGGATTCTGCAGGGTCATTTTTTGAGCTGTTCAAGGACAAACACTGAACAGCTTTTCTGAGCATGTGTTGGTGATTTTGCATCAGACCTATGGGATATAGCTTGCACAAACCGTCAAGACTACTCCCTAGGCAAATCTAAGGGATGCAGCTTTTATATATTTCCTTCAAAGCTGGGAGAACTCCCGAAGTGCAACCGCAACAGTTGTTTAGCTATTGAAAGTAAATCAACAAAGGTTTTAATAAGAAATTGATGAACACTCTTAGGCTGCTGCCTGGGCCTTTTCCCACAATTACTTATCAGTGTTGCCAATGATCTGATTTTTGGTTTCACTATTTCAGATTTTATTTCAAAGTCAGGAGGGAATGATGTCTAATATTCCTGTTGTTAGCACTATTGATCTACAATGGGCATTTTGGATAGGCTTGCTTTGTGATAAATGCAATTTTAATATTTTTTTTTTCCTTCAGTATCAAGCTGGCTTTTGCTTACTACTTTGTGTTAAATATTATCCTGAAAGGGCTTTCCCTCGAAAGAGACACGGGATTTGAGGCTGTGAGACAGACGCAGACAATGATGTCATGATAATTAATATTAGTAAAGATAATTAATACATTTCAATTACATTTGGTGTTTTATTCCCTAGTAGTTTCGTGCTCTGCAGGAACAAATGGTAAAACTGGCTGCAGCGCCTTGTACAGCAGAGATTTGAGACAGCAAACTGTTCACAAGAGTTATTACCGAATGCTGATGGTCTTTTCCCACACAAAAAGAAAGCTTGCAATGGTTCCTGCACCTGCAAGGAGTGTCCTAGCAACATCACTGGGGAAACTGTGCCAGGACTTTTCTCTCAGTGCTTTTTGTTGAACGTAGCTGCAGTTGTAAAACAAAGGTCAAGAGAAATTCAAGCTTTTCCAAGTGCTGTTGCTTAATTAATTTACGCAGAGAAATGTTTGTGTTGTAGTTTTCTGTCAAAAGGATAAATATCAGGTTTCAGAGTCGCCCAACAGACTATCCAATTGCAGTTTATTTAAACCTGAATATCGCTTAGTCTAAGACGTCACTTCTCACTTGGGGGAAAATTGCTGTTAGCGTTTAACTCTAGCTTTTGCCTCATGAAGTAACCAGCTGGCAGCTGAGGATACCCAGGGGTTTTCTCTGCAACAGAGAACGGGAAGGAGAACACGAAACACCACCAGGTAGTGAGAACAGATCATAGGTCTAATTAAAAAATAGAAAAAAGCCTGGTTTTGTCTGAGAAGTTGTTTGTGGTCCTAGTCTTAATGAATGCACAGACCTCAGGTAAGTCCCTGCTTCATTCTTTGTCATCAGCTTTCAGGAGAAGTCTTTATTTCAGGTTCTCCTCCATCATTCACTGGTACAATGTCAGAAGTACTTGCTGGGCTTGCTCTCACTGGCATGCTGCCTTGCAAAGGGGAGAGGGAAGTGTTCGTCCTTGTGTTTTATGGATGTGGGAGGTGGTAGGTTCTGTATGGTTTTGTATGTAAACAGTCATCAAAAAGTCAGCAGTCATCAGATTTAATTCTCTCTCTTTCTCTCCTCCCTGTGGATTGAACTAAATGAAGGTTTAAGCTGCAATTTAATACCAAACTAATGTGCCTAAGGCAGCCTTCTGTTGCCTTCATTACAAAAACACTCTAAGTATTTAGAGCCATTTGTCCTCTCTGAGAAATATTTCTGAGTAATTTGTGAAATAAAATTAGTTGAGGATAAGATGCTTGTTCTGAGGCAACACAATAAAATCTAATTGAAAATCCATCATGGCTAATAGAAAAATGAAGCACAGCTCCACTCAAACAACCTTTTCTTCTTTTTCCCTCCTTCTGGACTTCAGGTGATGTGCTCCCTGTTCTGATGAATCCTTGCTCACTGCCACAGTCTATTCCTCTGGCAGAAGGAATCTGCCGTACCATATCAGACATGAATGCAGATCAAGTGATGGTCACACAGAAAACTTTAGTGGAGCAGTTAGTGAAAAGTTATCCAGGTAATGTGTTCATTTCCTCTTCCTTTTAAAAGTGACTATCGTCAAGCTGGAGTTTCTGATATTGGGCAAGTCATCAATGAATGTTTACAAGCAAAACTGGCAATGTGGAAGAATATAAACTAACAGGCAACTGGTAGAATACATGAATATGTATAGAGTCCTTAGCAATCTGTGAGCATCACTAACATTGTTTTGAATATGATCCTTTTTACAGATTGTAATAAACTGGGTTCAGTCGTACATCGAGAGTATGCCCTTTCTCAAGGGTAGGAAAGCGTAGCTGAGATATTCAGATGCTAGATCTGGAAAAGCATAAAATAGACTGCCAGATCAGTAAGACTTTGATTCCTCCTTTAAGAGACGTGAACACATTTGACTTTGATGGCATAGGGGTCTACAGCAAGGGAGCTACATCTGGTGTCTGCTATCAGAAATGGAACTGGCCTCAAAATCAGGTTTGTTGGTCAAATTCCAGCCCCCTCCTTCCTGAAAGCAAATTAATTAATCAATTTTTTAACACAACCCCATAAACTGGCTCCAAAAGCTGCCAGGAATGTGATGTAGTCCCTATGTGCGCTGAGACACCACGAGGTAGCATTTTCAGCTCAGCCATAAGTAGTGCTCCCAAAGTCTGTAGAGGAAGAGAATGTTTTTCTTGCTATGTTTTCACTTTGCTGGAAGACTTCGTTCTTGTGGGCAAGAGATCAGCAGAAGCTTGGGGCAGCAGGTCAGCTGTCACTAGACTAATGATGCTGGGACTGTGGCACCTGAGGGAAAACCAGCAGCTGAGACCAGTCTCAGTGGGGTAAACTTTGGTAGCAATTGTCACCTGACAAAATTATACCAGAAGCTTCAGAGAGAGTGATAAAAGCTGCTGGTAAATAACCTACCCAGAGGCAAATGCTTTGAACAACACATTGCTTGGCTTGTACCTGGCAGAAGGTGTCTTGTGAATATCATATCCTGACAGATGCAAGGGGAACATCCTTGCTGATTCGAAGGAAAACATCACAGCGGTGCTGCTGCGACCACCAGAAATGCAGCTGGTCTTTACCTTCTTCCTCAGGGGTGAGCTTCCCTCCTGAGTGAGGAACGGCCTTGAGAGAGTTAAAAGGGTTTTACTGAGCTTTAGGACGCCGGCTGGCTTGCAGCTACGGCGGGACGGTGTTTCTGTGCTGCCCTCACCTGGCTGGCCCAGCGGGGCTCTCCCTGGCTCGGGGCCGCAGGCTGCTGGCTCCCCGCTGCGGGGCTCCCCCTGTGCTGCAGGGAGCCCTGTAGGCATGTGGGTGGCGGACAGCTGGGTGCAAGCACAATTGCTGGCGCTGGTGATGTATGAAAAGACATCCTGCCGTCTGTCCTGTGCTACCGGACGCTTTCATGTTGAAATTGAGTATTTCCTATTGGCACTTCAGCTGCCAGGTCAGTTTCAAACTTCTTTCTGAAGCCTGCAAACTAAACATGCTGGGTATTTCATGGTGAGTTGCTTCCAGATCTGTTACATGCAAGTTATTTTTTGGCCTGTTCCCAATTTATTTGAAAACTTATTTCTGATTTGAAATATTTGTATCTTTGCTGTAGGCATTGCAGTTCCCTCCCACAAAATCTTATACAATATCCTTGGCACTCTGATTAAAGAAAGGAAAATCTATCATACAGGAGAAGGATACTTCATTGTTACTCCCAACACCTACTTCGTTGCAAATGATGCCACAGAAGACAATAAAAGAGTCCTGCTGGAGGACAGCTGCTGCTCATTGTCTTCCATCAGTTACCTTGTAAACACTGGGAGCTGTGTAGACCTAGTGAAAGAAAACATTCCTTCGGTATCCCGTTACAGATCCTGCCATTGTTTCCCTGACCAGAATATGCTCTGT
Source organism: Anseranas semipalmata (assembly GCA_013399115.1). NCBI lineage: Eukaryota > Metazoa > Chordata > Aves > Anseriformes > Anseranatidae > Anseranas > Anseranas semipalmata. The sequence continues at coordinate 200,653 of VXAA01004402.1, read as the reverse complement.
GAACAAAAAAATCGGCAGGTAATGAACCATGAACCTAATGGAGGAGGTAAGAAAGGCTGCAGTGAATCGAAGCCTTCAATTCAAACTCAAGTGGTCTCCACATCTGCTGAAAACCATTCCTGGGACACCATCAAATCCCTGACATCAGTGAAAGAGAAACTGAAATGCAGAAGATTTGGCCTTGGCCTCTTCTGGAGAAGTACTTCTAAAAAAGAAAAACATAAGAAGGAGTATTCCACTTTTTCAGCCCAGTTTCCTCCCAGGGAGTGGCCCGTCAGAGATGAAGATGACTTAGATAATATGCCACGTGATATTGAACATGAAATCATCAAACGTATTAACCCTACTCTTACAGTTGATAATTTGATTAAGCACACAATATTAATGCAAAAGGTTGAGGAGAGGAAAAAATGTATCAGTAAAGGTACCTCTGCTGAAATGTTAACACTCAGGCAAAAGCATCTTTCAAAGGATTGTGTTCAAAAGACGCAAATCAGAGCAGCAAAACACAGCAGGAAAGCCAGATCAAACAAAGAGAAGCAAATTAGAAGAAGCAGCAGGAAATCTCACATGCGTGAGCTAACATCCCCAAACCAGAAACTGGAAGAGAACGTTTCACTGCCTGTCACAAACCAACAGCCACTGGATGTAGCAGTGGAATCCCATGTCATATATAAAAAACAAATCAAGAACCCTTTTCAGGGTCTCTCGTGGAGACATAACTTTCATGCGAAAGGGTACAAAGCTCATATCAACAGTCAGCTGAAGTCCAGGAGTCAAAAGCAAGAAAGGGGTTTACAAAGGCCACATTCCTTGGACTCCTCAAAAGCCTTTGAATACGAAGCTGAACAGCTGGTTGCTGGAACGCAGGCTGACAATGCTAAGCCAAACAAATTACTTCAAGCTAATAGGTCTTCCTTCCAACTAAAGAAAGGCAGTTTAAGTGAAAACTGTAGTTATCCGCAAAGCAGCACTTTGCGAATAGATGATAAAAGTAAATACTTTCTGGAGAGTAATATTTCTGAAGACAGCATGTACAGAGGATCAGTCAAAAGAAATCCTAGTGATACTCAAAAATGCCCTCACTCCTACACTGAAGATAACAGTGTGTGCAAAGAAGCAGCAAAATATTCGTTACATCTGAAAGACAAGTATTGCAGGTACAAAGCTGACACTGTGTGTGAGTTATTAGATCAAACAGCAAATGAATTTCAAAATGTCAGTCTTTCACATTATACAAACAATGTTAGCCAGGTAAAACAATTTGGTGTGAAATATAGACAGAAGATTGATAAAAAGAATGAACTTACATTTAAATATGACTGTGCCAGCCATCCTGGATCAATGAAGCTGGAAAGTGAGGAATTTACTGATAAATGCCATCCTCCGTACCAGAAAGCACATGATTGTGACACCTGTAGTTTGTTGTATCTGGATGCCAATTTTGAATGCAATGAACCATGTCATTTGCTTCCTGGCTGTGCATTTTCAGGTACGAGAGACTGGAATAAAGCTGTGCAAAAGCTGGGGACAGCTCTAAAAACCTCCAAGGTTACTATTCATCCAACCCAATACAATACAACTGTAAATAAACATGATTCTGGAGAGTATGGATGTAAGGAAAGTGCTGTTTTTGCAGAATTGATTGATGGCTCAAAAAAGCATCAAAGGACAGACTTTACAGCAGAAAGTTGTTTGTGCAGTCAGGTTCTTCCAATAGTTCACAGAAAGGAAGAAGAAACTGGCCTTACTGAATGCGTGAAGGCTTCAGCTGTAGCAGATTTCTGCAACACTAATGAGGCTGATGCTTTGCAGAACTCCAGCTGTGAGATGGGAGAAGGAGTGGCATGTCGGGCTTTGGGCCCACAAACCAAAGAAATTAGAAACTCCCTGGGGAAAAAAGGTCTTGTTTTTAAGAATGCACGTACTGTGATATCAGGACAGAATCACACAGAAGGGACAGAAAACCACAGCATTACAGGAGACAGTGGAATCGACTCCCCAAGGTAAGAAAACACATGTAACTATGTCAGATGTTTTATCTTCAAATTAACAATCAGATTTAGGTAGAACAGTTGCTCTCCATCATAGATCCCCCTCCCCAACAACAAAATTGTTATTATCTTTAAAAACTTAAGGATTATGACCCAGAAATACCAAAAAATGCATAATTCTACCATGTCTTTTTACATAAATTTTCTCCCTAAATCTGCTACAGAAATGTTGCTGTTTGTATTTTGCATTTGCTTTCATGAGACAAGAAAATAGTATGAGCTCTACTTTACAGATGGAGATGTGGACAAGTGCAGAAATGTTAAGAAACATGGTGATGGATAAACTCAATATGGTCGGGTTAACAAGAACGCTCAGCTTGCAATGATCTTGCCATACGATATTACAGATATTGTCATAGTTTCCCCACTTGTAAATGAAGAATAAAAAGTGCTTTATAAAGGTGTTCAATCACAATTTAAAGTACAAAATATCACCCAACTTGCTCACAACAGACTGCAGAATGTGCACACCACCTGAACTAGAGGTTTATCTTCCTTTTATAGGGTACTTGTTGCCTATAGCTATGTAACTTTCTCAGATAGATTTTTGAAAGTTCCCTTAATAATAAACTGGTATGGAACAATTTTTCATGCAGTTGCATGTGGGTAAGACTTACAAAACTGTTAACTAAATTGGCAGGAATGTAAGATAAAATGCTGTGAGGAAAAAATCATATTTTTAATAGCATTGTATATTCTTAAAACCTTAAATGACTATAATAAAGTATTTAAGTACAATTAAACCACTCAAATTCTCATTAGATATGTATTGTCAACATCAGAAGCTTGTATATAAAGGAACAAATCACATATTACAATTTTTAAGGAAATTCTGCTGGTTTGTGTGTGGTTTTTTTTTTCCTATAAAAGCAGCTTTTTGGCTATGCACTCCCTTGAGCACAACTGTAATGTGTTACTTGGACACTTGAAGCCTCTTGGTTGTTCTTTAGCAGAAAACATTTAAAGGGTCATTCTGATTGTATTGGTGCCATCTGAGGTACCAGAAGCTAAGCCAACTCAATTTATTTTTAGAACATGATGTCTGACATCTAATAGTTCTGTTGTTTTAGATGGACTGAAAAGAAGATGAAGCTTCCTGCCAAATTCTGAAAGGATAATAATGTCAAAAGGAGGACAGAGTGGAAGGACAATCACCAAAAAACTCCTTGCTTCAGCTAACTGTGGTCATGAATGTTTGATTAGTTTTTTTTAATGAGTTTTTTATGTAAACTTTTTTTCTGTGTAACCATGCAACCGTACTGTGACTGGTCACATTGTGAGGCTGCCTCTAAATCAAAGCTGTTTGTTAAAACTTTGGAGATCTAATGCGCATTTCAGCTTCTCTCACCTTTAGTTGTTGCATCCCTGTGTCTAATAAAAGCGAGGACTGATATACTTTGTTCAGATCACATTGTTAATCTGGAAGGGGCATGTGTTGCTCTCATGGGAACGGTATCACTCTGACAGGACTGTTTGACATCGTAATTCTGAAGTGCTTTCTACTCGTGCCACAGGAACAACCGCGGGCTCCATCTCCCTGTCAGAAAACAACGCGAAGGAACTAGACCGGCACGCACCTTGTGAACGCAAACACTCCTGGAGTCCTGAGGCTTTCTCACGGGGTGTTGGAGGAACCTCAGCAGCCCCCCAAGTCCGCTCGGATGTGCCAAACGGGACCCGCTCTTTGCGAGCGAGGGCGAGCTGCGGCGGCAGCGGCCGCGGGCGGGCTCCTGCTGTGCTCCCGGCGCTCCCTGAGGGAGGGGGAGCTCGTCCTGGCCCCTCGGGACTGCTTCTCTCCGAAGGCTAATTCTGGCTTCTTAATCCCGAGTTCTGTCCGCAGCCAGAAGCGGGCTGCGCTGGTCTCCGGGCGCGGATCGCCGGCGGCCGCGGTCTCTTTCCCTATTGAAAGCCTGACTCCGGCAGCGACGGGGGCAGCAGGCTAAACCGCACCCATCGATCCTTAAACCTACGGGAGGTTTCTTTTGGGGAACGTGTCTCTGGCTGTGAACAGGGGGAAGAAACCGCCTCCGTGCCGGCTGGGGCCGGGGGAGCCCCGCGACGCCGCCGGCTTCACTCACGCCGCGGCCGGCGTTTCCCCTCACGCTTCTCCGGCACCTCCCCGCCTCGCTCGGGCGCTGCCTAGCGGCAGCTTTTCCTGTAGTTTATTTATTTATTTTTCTTTTAACAACCCCACGCAGGAGTTTATGCGTGCAGCGGGGCCGCGGCACAGCGCAGGCCCCGGTGGGGAGCCGGGGCCGGGCACGGCACGCCGCCGGCCCCCCCCCGCCATGGCGGACACCTCACGGCGAAAGCGCGGGATCGGCCACGGGCTGCGCGGGGCATTCTGGGCCTTGTAGTGCGGGCAGCCCCGAGGCACGCTGGGCTTTGTAGTCCGGCGGAGGGGCGGCAGCCCATTGGCTGCCGGCCGGCGGCGGC
>VXAA01004402.1:180871-195928 GCA_013399115.1 Anseranas semipalmata | reverse complement strand
CGCGGCGGAACCGGGCCCGGCCTGGAGGCGCAGCGGCCCCGGAGGCGGCTGCTTCTCGGGGTGAGCCCCGAAAGCGGAGGCCCCGCGCGTCCCGCGGCCGGGAAGCCGGCTCCCGGCGGCACCGGGCGGGTGGCGGTGGCGGTGGCGGTGGCGTTACGCGAGCCCCGTGCGGGCAGCGGGGACGGAGGGGTGCGGCTGCAGCTGTAACGCGCCTCGGCTGCCGTCGGTCGGGGGGTGCGCGTTTCCCCTGACGGCTGTGTTGCTGTGCGGCTTCCCAGAAGGAGAAGAAGGAGAAGAAGTCGAAGCGCCATGATAAATCTCGGAAGAGAAAACCTCAGACGGATGAGAGCGAGCAGTCGGAGGACGACCTCGACTCACCGAAACTCAAGAAAGCAAAGGGCGGGGATAAGCAAAACGGTGATGCGAGAGAAGAAAGCCCGGAGAACATGAGGTTGTCTTCCCTAACCATTAAATCCACCAACAAAAAACAGCACAGTAATTCCAGTGAAACATCAAGTGGTGACTGTGACAGTGACCAAGATCAGGTAAAACTAATAACTGATTTAGCTACAGTGATGAGCTAAGCTTTAAATTCCTATATTACAACAAGTTTATATTTAGAACAGGTTATTTTTCTTTTTTTTTTTTCCTTTGTCCTCCCCTCCCCATCAATGGGAAGGCTGCTGTAAACTTTTCAAGGTCTAAAGCTACTTGCTTGGCCTGTCGTTGCTATGGATTGTTTGCAAAAATTCTGAATTCTGAAAGTGCTGAAGTTCTAGATCACCGTGCCATGGTTTCCTCCCTTCAACAGTCCAGTGCTGTTGTAGCTGTTGGCAGCTGTTCCCAAGCTGCAGCAAGATGGTACTTTAATATGATTCAGCATCATTAGATGTGACTGTAATTGCTAGACATATATTTTAATTGACTTCTTTTTGATAGTATAAGTTCTTCTTTGGTGAAGTAACGTTTTTTTTTTTTGTTTTTTTTTTAGCTGGTTGAAAAAGATTATATGTTAATATGTTTCTATGTATGATCTTATTAAATAGTGATTTTTAAGGTAATAAGGTATTTCTTAGTGTAATAAAACATATCATTGTAACAGTTCTGTAAGTATTTTTAAACCTTCCTGTAGTAATGTTTTTATTTTATCTGACTATTTCTGTTTGATTTATGTTCTTTTAAAATTGCTTGACATAAATCACTTTTTTTGGAGTGGGAGGGAGGAGGAAAAAAAATATTGTCGTACCTAGGATTTGGTTTGAAAAGTCTTTTTGCCCATGTTGTCTTCTGTTGCTTGCGTTTCTTCTTTGTTGCAAGTGATGCTTCACAAAGCATCCAGAGTTCCCATGGTTTAGTTTTCTTTTGTCAGGCTTTGCCTTTTAATCAGTGTACTGCTAGAATGTGTATTGAAATGATGCACTAGTAAGTAGGTGCGTTTGATGATCCACCTCATTTTGTTACTCCTTTGGGGATCAGTTTGTACATGTAAATCGCTGTGCTCTATTAGTTGGCAAGTAGGAAGTTGGCTAGATATCAAGCTATATTACAACATACTCTGCTGTCGGTAATTGTTTAAAATATAATCTTAAAATTTAAGAGCTTTTGGAGTTTTTAATTTAGATTTTCCATTATTATACCATTATATTTGAAACAGTCTTAATTTAAATTACAGATCACTTTTGTCTAACTTTGAAATAGGATAGTAAGCAAGAAAAACAAAGAAGGCTCTTTAGCTGCAGCTGTGATATTGTTACTGAAAATTTGACCTTTGTCTATGACACCAGTGTGTATGCCATTATCCTAAACTTTCTGATGGTCGTATGATATTCACATGGAACATTATCTGAATTATTGTTTACCTAACAGGAGATGACTGAAGAGCAGAAAGAGGGTGCTTTCTCCAATTTCTCTATTTCTAAAGGGACTGTTCAGCTTCTTCAAGGTAAATTTTCTGGCATGATGTGATCACAGGAAGTAAATGATCTGTCACGTGATTTTATGGTTAATACGTTCAGTGAGCTGTGGGATGTGCTCTACTTGTGTATATGCAAGCACCAGTGTTACACAGAAGGCATATCGATCTCCTGCTTTCAATACGTTTTTGAACATAGACTTGTCTGTTTGCAGTTTTGCCAGGTTCAGCCTTTACAGTACAACTTTAAATGACAGGTGTAAGCTCAAAAAATTGTGTGAGAAGTTTTCCGTTAAAAGTTATTTCATTGCAAGTAAAAGAAAATCAGTTATATTTAGCATCTCTGACATTAGTTTGTGTATGACTTAATATGAAATTGAGAGAAGAAGTGTTTTTGACATGCATTTTATTTGAAAGTAAAAGATTTTCATAGCTAGGTGGGGGGCGTTACATAAATAGACCCACGGTATTTAAAGACTTCATTAAGATCTAGTAATCTCATCTGTCCCAGCTAGCTCTGTCTCTGGTGGTATGAAGTGGGGGACAGTAAGATAGGCAGTCCCAAGGTGCTCTTTAAAGATGGCCTCTGTGGTTACATAAATCAGCGGAGGTGAGGATATAGTCCTGACTTACTCTAGAGTTGGTGGATGTTGTGCTTGGGATGACCCCCTCTGAAGAGTATGCAAGAAGACTTGTAACATGGTCGTGTTAAGGAAGTCTGTTCAAATTGTCACAGCTCGAGGAGTGACGTACCTGTTTCCCGTGCAAGTGAAGACCTTCCAACCAGTGTATTCTGGCAAGGATGTAATTGCTCAAGCACGAACTGGAACGGGGAAAACATTCTCTTTTGCTATTCCCTTAATTGAAAAGCTTCAGGCAGACTCACAGGAAAGAAGAAGAGGCCGTTCACCAAAGGTAAGTATGCTTAGTTAGAATGCTGGTTTTGCTTTTGTCTTGTGTCTGAGTGATTCAGAGTGTTAACCCACTGGAAAAGTTCTTCACATTTGTGCAGGGAAAAGCAAGCCCACCTGCTTTGAAAGCTTTGAAAGATTCTTTGAAAGCTGCATGTGCTGGGGCTTTGTCTGCATCCTGTGCTGCCTCATACCCTCTGATCAAGATTAAAGAGCACAGTAACTCTACCCACTTGTCAGTTCCGTTTTCTGCTCACAGGGAGACCAAAACTAGAGGTGTTCAATGTGCCTCTAGTTAATTTTGGCCAGCCATCTTACCTGTTTGGGCCCAGTGGTCACTGAATGATTGTTTTTCTCCCAGGTTAGCAACAAATCAGTGACTTTGTTAATTGATAAAAGCTGTCTGCTTAAGTATGTTTATTTAAACAATAGTGGGAGGTTTTAAAAATAGACTTATTTCTCAGTAGGACCACCACCACCAGCTGTTAAAACTTCTGCTTCAGAGAATGCAGATTCATTATGAGCTGTCTGCATTCTGCTCGGAAATACTATGTGTTTACTTTACCAAATTCTTACGATACCTTCCAAAACTAGATAGGCCAAAGCTGATCATATCCTCATTAACGGTGGAAATTTTTTTTGCCAGTTTAATTCATCTTGTCACCCATCTCATAGGCTACCTAAAACTTATTCCAAAACTAGTACTAGCTGTTTTATCTGCATCTGGCCATCGTGTTGGCTGTCTGTCTGGGAACGCTGACTTGAGATTTGGTGCAGTCTTGCAGAGAAGGGAAAGCTTTCATCGAAGGAGTTACAAATTTCAGAGTAGAAAAGATTTCAGGCCTTAATCCAGCATAGTATGCTACTTCTTACTTTTTTATGTGAGTCAATGATGAAAGACATAACAGGACAGGGATTTTAAGGGTCCTTTTGTCAAGCTTCTGATGCCAGGTTTGAGAGCAGTATCACAATCACACATTAAACGAAATTATTAGAACTCCTAGCTAGCAGCTTGTCCGTCACCTGCTGCGAAGTCTGTGTGTTGGAAGAGAGGACAGTTGCTGGGCTGCTTCTGTGGGGGTATTAGTGCAGGTTGCAAAACCATGCTGAGCACCAGTTTTGCAGACTGAACATAGGTTTCCCTGAGAGACAGTTGGTAGCTCTTGATAGCTCTTTCTTACACCTTCTCACAGGACTGAAAAGGGGTACTAAAAAAGCTAAAAAGCTTACCCAAACTTTTCAGCCTTGTACTCGCACAATGTATGCATGTGTAGAAGAAAACTTGTAGCTGATATGTTCAAGAGCTAAAGTTAAATAAGATTTAAGTACCTCCTGTCTATCTCATTTAAAAAAACAAGTTAGCCTATCCTAAATGAGTATGTGCTGAAGGAGGTTAATGATGTTACAAGAACCTTAAGTGGTGTGTTTCCCTTATCTTTACTTAGATAACTATTTAAACCTTTTTTTTTTTTTTTAATGGTGTAATGGTCGGACCTAAACTGGTGGCTAAAAGTCTAATGGTATCTTGGTAGAAACCATGTCGAGAGAACATCTGTTTGTCATCCCTCTATCTAGGTACTGGTTCTTGCTCCAACAAGAGAGCTGGCGAACCAGGTTGCCAAAGATTTCAAGGACATAACAAGAAAGCTCACAGTAGCTTGTTTTTATGGAGGAACTCCATATAATGGACAAAGTAAGTGACACATCACTAATAATTGAAATGTGAATTGACTGGCATGTTTGAGAAATGCAGTGGGGTCTTTCCAAATGCAACCTTTAGCTCAAGATCTGGAGAGCAATCATGGGGTATTCAGTGAGTGTCTCAGAATATCATTTTATGGTGGGAAATAACTATAGCTGTCAATTATATTCTTAACATTCCTCGTCTGCTCACATACTTGTAACTAAAGTGAAAGAGATTATATTGTGTGTATGCAGAGTATTTGGGTTAGGTTCTTGTAAACATTTATATTTTGTTTAAAAAATGTTAAGTCTTAGAGCTGTGAGTGGGTGTGGACTTTTTTTCCTCCTGCGTGATAAGGGCTATGTTGAAGATTTGTAAAGTGAAAGAGGGTTTCTGTATTCTGACTGCATAATTTACTATGTTGATGGTTGTAAACAAGGCAAATGAGTGCAGGAATGAGCATAAGCTCTTTCCTCGCAACAGATTTTATGTCATATGGGATGAAATCTTTTCCTGCAGAACTTTGGGAAAAAAACGTTTTCAATAATTCAGATGGTCAAATGAGAAGATTTTTTTTTTTTTAAGTCTGCTTAAATTAGTCAGACAATTTTGAAAGATATAACTATTTTCCAAGCATGTTAAAATAAACTCTTTGCCATGTAACTTAAATCACGTGGAAGGGAGATGGGGAATCTCTTTTTTTCCTTCAGGGAGAGCAGTGGAACTTCTGTCTTACCAGTTTTGTTATTTTCCCCAGTTTTCTCCTCCTCTTCATCATTTCTTACATTTGTAAGGAAAGTACTTAGGAGTGGTTTAAGAAGCTGTTGTTTCATTATTACTTGGCTACCAAGTCTCTCTAATAGAGAGAATGCTCGTTAGTCCACTGCTAACTCTTCTCCTGCTCTTTGCTGTTTATCAGTTGATCTCATTAGAAGTGGAATTGACATTTTGGTTGGGACACCTGGTCGAATCAAAGACCATCTTCAGAATGGCAAGCTGGACCTTACTAAGGTGAAACATGTTGTCCTCGATGAAGTTGACCAGATGTTGGACATGGGATTTGCTGAGCAAGTGGAAGACATTTTAGGAGTTGCGTACAAGAAGGGTAATCTCAACATTTAAACAAATAATAGGAAATATAAGTAATCTTTTATTCTGCTAAAACCCAAGTATACTTTTCTGAAAGTTGTAATCTGGTTTTATTTAGAAATGACTGAATAGTGTATTCTAGGAAATGTGCTGTGAATGTAGTACGTGAGGAAGTGTTGTGAAAGTGGGAATCGTTCATAGGACCTTTGCAAAGCTTAAAATCCAGTACCTAGGAGTCTGTAGATAACTTTCTTTGGCACCTATCTAGAAGTTTTACTTGGACTTCTTCCAGTTGAAAGGAATTAGAAGCTTTTTATCCTTTTAATCACTTGAAAGCAGACTGGGTTTTTGCTCGTAGTAACTTCTTTCTCTAATCTTGAAAATACTTTTAATTTCTAGAGTATTTTTTCCTGGTGTTTGTAATGCATGAATTGAAAAAGCAGATTTTCCTTCTACATTTTTAGGTAGTGAGATTTGACCTTATATCTGTAAGTTGTAATGTGGGTAATGAACTAATATACATCTGTAAAATGAAAGATATAAAGGTTCTGAAATGTTATTCTGTGTTTTAAGATTCTGAAGACAATCCCCAGACATTACTGTTTTCTGCAACTTGCCCGCATTGGGTGTATGATGTGGCTAAAAAATACATGAAGTCTAGATACGAGCAGATTGACCTAATTGGGAAAAGAACTCAAAAGGCTGCTACAACAGTAGAAGTGAGTAATCTGTCTAATGTCAACGTTTTCAGGCCTTATCCCTTTCCCTTTCTGGCACAAATGGTCATGCATTGACACAAATGGTACCATCTAAGGTACTTTATCAGGGTAATGTTGAAAGTTTGTTTTTAGAATTAATTTTTAGGCATAGGACACATTACAGCTACTCAAACCATTGGTAGGCTTAGAATCTCTCTCTTTCTCACAGCATCTAGTAACCTTATAGGCATGTAAAGCAGAGTGAGAATTCAGTTATCAATTATGTTGCTTTTCAGAGAGAAATTCATTGTGTCTGAGTCTCTCTGAGTTGCAAGCAAAAGGCACACATTAACATCAGCCTGGCTCTTTTAAATTACCACAGGCATCACAGTCAAATTCTGGTATTCTGTACGCAGGAGGCTTTTTCAAACTTCCCACGGTCTCTCACCTCGCTAGGCCTTTGCTTGCTGTGCAGTGAATACCGTGGCAAGGAATACAATACATACGTTAGAAGCCTGAATGCATTCTCTCTACCTGATAAAGGTGTTTGTTTAGGTTTAAGTACCCTTAGCAGTTACTTTGATGCATCAGTTGGACACATCATAATTGTATTGGTGGGATTGAGAGAATGTTAATCTTGAGCTTGAAAAAAGCTTGTAACACGCTATGTTTCGCTTTGTCTGACATAAAGCTGTAGCTAATAGAACTGTGATAAAATCCTGCACCTCTGACTATCCTCCAGAGAAATAGTATGTAATCTCCTGTTTTTTCCTTGCTTTAAAAAAGTGATGTGTGGACTGCCATTTTTTCTTCTTACTGTAATTATTTCACTTTATGTTAGACTAATCATAGTGTACGTAAGGGCCATATGGATTTTGCATGTTCCATGTTTTGCCCATCAGGAAACTGTATAACTCTTTTAGTATTTCTGGATTTTCTAATTTCAAATGCTTTAAAGAATCTTGTGGGTTTTGTGTAAGCCTAACACTGGAATTCTTTTCCATAGCATTTGGCTATAGAGTGTCACTGGTCTCAGAGAGCTGCAGTTATCGGAGATGTCATTCAGGTCTACAGTGGCAGCCACGGGAGGACCATTGTATTTTGTGAGACCAAAAAGGAGGCAAACGAACTGGCTCTGAATGCTTCAATCAAACAGGTATTTCTTCATCTGTGTTAGGCAACAAAGCCTGTCACAGATATAGCAACCCTATGTTGATACTAGACCTATGCTGAGTAAGTTTTGGAGAGACTTTGAAAGTGAACAAGGCAGGCTTTTGCAGATGGTCAGATTGTTTCAAAACTGCAAACCAAAACCTTAAAAAAACAAACAAATGTTTGAAAGTTCATAGCATTATAGTCTTCAGGACTAGGCTGCTCTAACAGACACTGGGCTACAAAGGATTCTTTTTTTCTTAAGAGTTCTCATTGATGTTAAATGAAGCAGTTGTGAGTTAGTTTATTTTTCTTTAGAGAGAACTGTCTCAGATTTAAACATGGGGACAAACTTTGAGAGCTACTAGGATAACAGGTCATGGTACCGGAATAGCAGTTACTGAGCTGTGATGCTGATGTTAATTAGTGTTGTCAGGGGCCCCAATTAGGGTTTAGAGGAGTAGTATACCAGAGGCTATATCTGTATCTCATTCAGGTGTTTATTAGCTGTTATGAAGAGTTTAAAGATCTATGCACAGGAAGAATTCAATCTGCCATCTCCTGTGGATGAGCCTTAGTTTATTCCTGAGATTTGCGGTGCAGCACACTAGCACTGGTGGAAAATAACTCGTTGATGTAGTGGAGCAATGTTTATGATGTGTTGCAACACTGGCACTGCATGTTCCTTTTTGGTGGTGGTATCATAGCAGCTACTTTTTCTGTATGTATTTTCATTAGGGAGATGGGTTAACTTATGTCTAGAAAGCAGTGTAGCATTATATTCCTAGGGAAAGCAGCAGCTTTTTCATCTGCCACAACTGTTCAGGAGTGTTTCTCCCACACTCCTAGATGACCTCACTAACAGCTAAACCTGAGCGTGGAGCCTTATCCTGCGTTACTGGTGGTGTTAGTGATATCAAATCTTGCATAGGCAATGCAGAACTCTGATCTTGGCAGGTAAGAGAAGGAAATTACTTAGATGTTTCTGTTTTTGCATATTAATGCTTGCTAACAGAATATATGCCTATTCCATTTATTAGGGGACATTAATCCAAAGCTGTGTGAAAAAGTTCTTGAATTCTGTGGTGACTCTAGGATTGTGTTAGTGTTTGTTTTTTTTTTTTTTTTTTTTTTTAAATCACTGTCTGTTTACATGTGGAAAACATGGAAACCAACTATGGGCAAGAGGCGAAAGGTGAAGTGGAGGAAAAAGTGATTTTTATATGTTTTGGTCTTTGCACTTGTTATTGCTGTGATACAGAAGAACTTTCAGAATGTTTAGATGGAAAAAAAAAATCTTTGAAATTGTAGGGCATTTTTTTAGGAGTATTTATATTTTAATCCTTTAATTTGTACTGGGGGAAATTAATGGACCAAGGGGGATGAGAAGCAACAGCATTTTGGAAAAAAAATGCCTAAATGAATACTGTGAAGGCCTGAGAGCATTGCCAGAGATGGCTTTTAAACAACTAAGCCTTGCATACAAGGCGTGGGTGGAAAGTTGGGGCATAGTTGTTTTCATAGGTCACAGTAGTCAGAAGTGGAGGTAAGACATATGTTGCTGTTCTGTTTTCCTACCTTTGTTAAAGGTCTTTGAGGTACAATATTTACTCAGTGCTTCTTATTCATGTAAGACATCTAAAGGATAAACTGACAGTTTGGTTCTTCTGTATCTAGCTACACAGTATGTATCATATACCAAGACACTGTAACCAAAAGTGACCATAAAATGGAGAACTGTTTTGAATTTTGGTACAGTCCTATAATAATACTGTTTTTCAGGATTGCCAGTCATTGCATGGTGACATTCCTCAGAAGCAAAGGGAGATCACGCTGAAAGGTTTTAGAAATGGTGCATTTAAAGTTCTGGTTGCAACCAATGTAGCTGCCCGTGGTTTAGATATCCCTGAAGTTGACCTGGTTGTACAAGGTTCACCACCAAAGGTAGGTTGGGTGTCTTATAATAATAATAATAATATATAGTCTTGTTTTCAAGTAGTAAATGTTACCAAGTGATGGTATTCACCACAGAGTTTATCAGCATTGCATTTAAGGATAAGGAATGTCCTGATATACAAAAGTAGTTTCTTTGAGGATTTTTCAGAGTGCATCAGTCCCTAGAATATTTAAAGATGGTCTTTAAAATGCTGCCTTTTAAGGCTGTCTGAAGCCTCTCCCTTCAAGGCTGTGTATGGTAGTTGCAAGTCCGGAAGCAGTGAGAAGTGAAGAAAAGCTGTTTGTCTTGCAAGAGTGATTTACAAAGTAGGGGCACGTGTAAGGAGGAGACCCCAGCAGTGAGAACATTGGCTGAAGTTAAGAGGGTTTAAAAGAAACAAGTTAATGTTTCAGTGAATTCACTATTAATATCTCAGTAACCGTGCTCTCAAGTTGATATGCAGGAGAGGGAGTGGAATTGTTAGAGGTATACACACTTAAAACGTTTTCTCATATTCTCTGTGTTAATTCCAAAACAAGACCTAACAAGACCTATTTGAGCCGTGCTCATGATTCTGGCTTTCCAATCATGCTTTTTAGAGATTTATGGAAAAGCTTACTCTTCTGACTTTAGCAAAACAATGGTTTTTAATTTAATTCTCAGGTGCAATTATTGTACATTGTTCAGGCTTAACTGTAACAGCTTCTGAGTTATATGAATGCAATGAGTTGATTAAATTGTGGTGAACTAGATAAGTCATAAGGCAATTTATTTTGAAGGATGTGGAATCCTATATCCATCGTTCTGGACGCACAGGTCGAGCTGGCCGGACTGGGATCTGTATCTGTTTTTATCAACGAAAGGAAGAAAATCAGTTAAGATATGTGGAACAAAAATCGGTAAAGTATAGTTTTCTTCTGTTCATGAGCACCCACATGTAATGTGTTAGGGCAGCATGTAAAATCCTCTCATCATGTTTTGTTCATGTAGTTCAGTTACAGAGTACACCAAATAAAGCATCCAGCTAAGGTTCAGTTATCTTGCAGAGTTTAGGTACATTGTAGACTACTGTGGAGCAGGCAGCGCACTGCAGATTCTCATGCCCACACTTTTTCAGCAAAAGCCCTAAGATTGTACCTGTGGAAATGAGAAGGGGAGGCCAGGGGGAAAGCTAGCAGGTTTTCCAGTTAGTGTTCACCCTGGCTTATCATGTGATCAGTGATTTGCATATGTCTAGCTTTAGCGATAACAGTTACTTCCCAGCACTGTATGATAATTTTCTCACTGATTAAGTATTCAGTTAAGATGAGATGGCTTAGTCATAGGCATGTAAAACTTAGGCTTGCATTTAGAAAAGCAACAGAACTCCTACTTTAACTTTAGTCTGATTTACTTGGATTTATAATTTTGTTTAGAATGTGTAGGTCTTTTTTTTTTTTTTTTTCCTGGAATATGTCAAAATGGTCTCTGTTCACTTCAGTTTAAGGCCAGTAGATAATTTAAATTGACCTGGTACATAAATGGTTTTTAAATGTTACCCATTTTCCTATAGTTTTAACCTTGTAATTTTCACTAACAAACTACGATTTTGAAAGGTTAAAAGCACAAGAAAAAATGTAACATTTAAATGGTTGTTTCATTGGAGTCCAACACTGTTTCTTTAAAACTGAATTATTTATAGTTTGCAACTTTCATCTGTATTTTGCTTTATAAATTTCAGGGCATTACATTCAAGCGTGTTGGTGTTCCTACTGCAACAGATATTATAAAGGCTTCCAGCAAAGACGCTATCAGGTGACTCAAGCCCTATTGTATCTTCCATCCTTCTAGTTCAGAAGGGGCTGTTTGGATTGTTCATTGCCATCTCTGAGCTCTCTGAACTCATCATTATTAAAGTCTTGGACTGCCATTTTTATTTATGGTCCAGAGCTTAGTAGATACCACTGTATATTTTTTTTTCTCCTTGACTAGCATTTTCTTTGTTTCTTTGTTTAGATGTCTGGATTCTGTTCCTCAAACTGCTATTGATTATTTCAAAGAATCTGCTCGGTTGCTAATAGAAGAAAAGGGACCAGTTAACGCTCTGGCTGCAGCTCTAGCACATATTTCAGGTGCTACTTCCATTGAACAGCGTTCCCTGCTGAACTCAGATGCGGTAAGGGCGTATAGCTTAATGTTTGCCTCGAATTTGAAGAAAAAACAACAACAACAACAAACCTTCTATTTTTTAAATAGAGAATTATTTGTCTCCTCAAGGGAACTGAGACTATAGGGGCTATAAATATGTCCTTTCTCTTGTAACAGGAGCCATTTAAAAATGTAGTTTATAAGCTGTAAATTAGCAGGTTTCTCATGTCAGATAGATGAGCTAAAGCTAATTCCTCTGACTGAAGGGAACATGCCCAATTTCTTACTTTTTAGGGATTTGTTACAATGATATTGCGCTGCTCTGAAGAAATAAACAATATGAGCTATGTTTGGCGAAGACTACGAGAACAGCTGGGTGATGAAGTTGACAGGAAGGTGAACAGAATGTGTTTCATCAAGGGAAGAATGGTAAGATTTTTTGTGTTTTTTTTTTTTTTTTTTCTTCTCGTTGTAGCCTTTCCTCAGCAAATGGCAGAGTGGGTAGTTGGTCTCTTCTTCCCCCATTCCAGGCTAAAGACATGATCCTCTGATAGAAGGATGGGCCTCAATGTGTTTTATTAGTGGTCACCTCAGCAGCTTAGGGTTTTGCTCCACTGATCTGTTAAGGAGGTAGCATAATGGAGTATAACTGCATGTCCAGAGGGATAGCAGTACAGGTAAAAGATACAAACTGTGTTTCTATGTAATAGAAGCATAAAGATTGGTATGAAAGGAAGTTGCCTGAGTGCATTTTGGAAGTACCAGGAGGAGAGAGAGATGTAAAAATGGCAGGTGTTGATGGTACCTAGTTTAGCAAATCATCAAAATGATAGCACACCTATATGCCAGTACTGAGGATACCCAGACGTGATAAACTAGAAAGCCTGAAATAAAGGACAAATTACAGTTAAGCAACAGTTCTAAGATTATTTAAAAAATTTAAGATTAAAAAAAAAATTTGTCTTTGATGCTGTGTGTATTCTCTTTTACATTCCATCTTTGTGTAAAAGTTAACCTGCATATCTTGACTTACGAATTTCATATATAGTTCACAAGCTTTCTTGGCAAGACACATTTAATTTTAAATTTGACCTTGAGGACACTTCTTTATGCCAGTGAACTATTTTACTAATTCTGTCTCTGATTTTTTTATTTTTATGCAACCTTGACACTTATTAATTAAGACAGCATCAAATACTAAGATTTCTTTATTGCCATTGCCTCTGTCTGTCTGATCACAGCATTGTTCCATACTTGATGGGTGGAACACAATCTATGGATGGTTTTCCCTACTTGAATTGTAATTGTTGATAGCCAAATAGCTCATTCAGACGAAGGATAGCTTTTTAACATATGAATTACGTATTGTACTTAACCATTCATGTAGTTTAACTTCAGGAGATTTTTAGTCTGAAACTAAATGTTCAATTTACTGGATGTATACATTTCTTAGTATAGAAAAAAAAACTTCTGATTTGAGAGAATTTACAAAATGACTAATGCAGAAGCTAAAGGACCACAGTTTAGGATGGAGAGGGTGATAAGCCTATTGTTAAAGAACAAAAAACATGAAGTGCTGGCTATGCAGAAGAAAGAAAAATATTGTGTGTCTGAGGAAAACGTTAAGGAAGAGAAAGAGCTGGTGTTTTGTGAAACACTGATGTAACTCTTTCAATGTTCAAAGGTTTTGAAGCATCTTAAGTCAACAAAAATCACTTTGAAATATAGAACTCTGTTTTAGTACATAGATCTGCAGGTTCTGTTACAATTTTTTTTCAGTTGCAATCAATTAAGAGGCTAGATTTATATCCACTGAAATTATTCTTTCTTCTTAGGGTGTGTGCTTTGATATTCCTGTGGCAGACCAAAAGGAAATAGAGGTATGTACCTCATTGAAATTTCTGGTTACAGCAGACTGGAGATGAAACTGGCTGTATGGGGTTAGGCTGAAAATGTTATCTAGCCTGTATCCTGCCTTTTCTAGTGGCCAAAAGGGGTGGCTGTGAAGGAATAGAAGAACAGAACAAGTATATGGCATTCCTTTCCTAAATTATTCCCCTGTCTCTAAAAATCTGTAGCTTGAGACTTTTCCACTGAAAAGAATGGTGGTATGAACAATCCACCCCTTCCTACTGCTGCTGGATTAATCTCTGTAGGCAACATGTATTTCATTAAAAGATCTTTTTTTTTTTTTTTTTTTTCCCCACGTTCTTTTCACCCAGAATTCTCCCCCTAGAAAAGTGAATTCCAGATCAAGTTTTTGTCTGGTAGAGTTAGCGTTTCCGTGCCAAAATTCCCTAGACTTCCAGTCTTTCCTTCAGGTATTACTCCCTCAGCACCTCTCCATACCCTCGTACCTTTGTTTGATCCTAAAACAATTTTTAGTTCTGGATTAGAGGGGAACGTGGTGGGGGCGGGATTGGTGGGTCAGTAATAATTCTGGTGGTATTCTTAATAAGTGAAAGGTGGGGAAAGACTTTACTGATGAAGGTGCTGTGTAAATCTAAGGTGGGTTTTGGTTCTGTTTTATAGTAGCTGAGGCATAATCAGACATCTGTAGCTTTTATGCTTAAAATTTTGAAACCAGTACTGATCAATAGTTAGAAACTTGAATACACTGTATTTGCTAACAGATTATTTTCCTTGCTTTTCAACTGAGCAAATTTAGTAATTAGGAAATACACTGTATTTGCATTCCTAGAATATAACTTGATAGATGTGACTTTATTTCAATAGGGAAGATGGGAAGATTCCAAACAGTGCCGTTTGTGTGTGGCAAATGAATTACCTGAGTTAGAAGAAACACAGCGAGGAGGAGGAGGAGGAGGAGGAGGAGGTGGCAGAAGCTTCTCAAGCTCCAGGAACGGGCGGCGTGGTGGCTCTGGAAGAAACAGATTCAGAGGCAGAGGCCAGAAGCGAAGTTTTGACAGAGCATTTGATCGCTAACTTCAACAATCCAGAAGTGGAAAAACGGAACTGCAGTATTTTATAATACGTTAAAATAGGCTGTTCCTGTGTGTTTGTACCACTTTGAAAACGTGTCATTCGGATTTTTTTTTCTTCAGTACTACTTTGGTCATAAACAAGATCATGTTCACTTTGGGGGGGAAAAAAAAAAAAGAAGAAAAAAAATGCAACTGTGTTTCCTTTCTTTCTCATCTTGCCATTTCAGCTGCGTGTTAAAACCTAAATCTCTATTCCAGAATATGGCTGTTGCATTCAAACCTGTAGCCTGGCTCCCTGTATACTGTATAGATCTTAACTGCTGGCCAAACCTGTACATTTTCCAAAAAAGTGAAAAATAAAATATTATTTTACGAATTCATATTGTATGTTGGATGGTTTTAACGTAGTGCGTTAAGCACATGTGACTAGCTTTAGGAAAAAGCATATGCTTAATTCAGGACTCACGTTATACGGCGGCGGGCCGGGTGCCCGGAACCCGGTACCGGGGCCGCTCCGGTACGGGGGAAGACGGAGGAAGGGACGGCGCTGCCGGTGCCGGCGGAAGGGGCGGGCCGGGCCGCCCGGCGCAGCGGCCGCATGGG
>VXAA01004402.1:168194-180532 GCA_013399115.1 Anseranas semipalmata | reverse complement strand
GGCGGCCATTTTGTGCGGGGCGGCGCGGGGGGGCCCGCGGGCCGGGCAAGGGCGCGTTGGCCCAGCGAGGCGGCTCTGCTGCCTGACGTCTGCTTGCCCTCAGCAGGAGGAGAGCAAGGAGAAGAAGCCGAAGCGCCGGGAGAAGCTGAAGCGGCGCGGTAAGGCTGAGGGCGAGCAGGCCCAGCCTGAGGAGAGCGGGCTGGGCGATGGCGGCCTGGAGCCCCCCCTGCCCAAGAAGGCGAAGAAGAGCAAGAAGGGTGACGGCGCGGCTGAGGAGAGCGGCTCCGCGGGGCGTCTGGTGAAGTCTGCCTCCGCTTTGGGCAATGGCGTGGCGTCCCAGGCAGCCCCGAGCGTGTCCAGCGACGCAGCAGCTGGAGAGCACGACGGTGACTCGGAGGTGGTAATGCTTGGCTCACTTAATTGATATCCTAACAGTAACGAGCGGGATTAATAACGTGTACGGGGTGCTGTGGGGAGACTTGGTGTGTGAGGCCTGTAGGAGTGTTAGGCTGCTGTCCTAGACAGCGTTTGCTGCTGTTCCCCTTGGGTTCGGAACAGCGGCTCTTGGGGAGCCCCCCGCACAGTGCGCGTTTCTGCCCAAGCCGCGGGCTGGTGAGTAAGTATTTGGCAGGGTGTCTGGAAAGGAAGGTAACAGTTATCCTCACTAATTCCCTCTCCTAGAGTTCTCCCAGCCCAGATTTGGGGCGTCTAGAGCCCCTTGGCCCTGCACACACGTGTGAGTGGGCACTGCAGCTTGCCACCCCCTGTACAGGTCCTTCTGTGTGTAGTTTTGTCTCATGTTTAAGATGGAAATGTTAATCATGGGTGCTGTTTGCACATTGGGTGTAAGGATGTCATCTCTGATCTTTGAAGCAGAAGCTGAATAGTGAGGTTTAAGTAACAATTTAATGGTATGCAAAGTTAAGAAGCTATTCGTGTGGTGTTACAAGTAGGTTTGATTTACTGGGAAATTTCTGCTTCACACAGTGAATTCTGATACCAAATATATTTTGCTCTCAAAAAGTTTCCTGATGATTTCAGTGGAGCTAGTTAAGATTGGTAGCAAGTAGTTTCCCTTTCGTGACTTGCCGAGCATATCTGCACGATGTGATGGGTTACTGATGCACAGAAGGAGCAGTTGTTCCCTTTCTTTTGCCGTGGGACTTAAAAACATGGGGAGGGTGTATCTGAATTAGGGATGAGATGACAGTAGAGATGGTTTTGAGCATGTTGCAGGTAACGAGCAGGAAGCTTTGGTAGCACAGAGTTCAGACTGATCTAAAAACATGATTTGATTGTAGGAATTTCTTGCACACCATGACTGGTGCAACCTCTGTCACTGTGTCTTCTAATACAGGGTGTCTGGATTCAAGTTGCCTGCTTTACAGTGATGACATTTTTGTTTGTGAAGTACGTGCATCTAGAGGTCTTTCTTTTTTAAATAGAAAGGAGGTAGCTGGTAAAACTGTGCTGATAAAGTAAACACACAGCTTTTCTTGTGTGAATATGTAGTTTATGCTATTTGATCGTATTTCAAGGCTAATTTGTTTTTCTTTTATTCTCTTAGGAGCTGACAGAAGAAGCAAGAGAAGGTGCCTTCTCCAATTTTCCTCTCTCCAAAAACACCATCAACCTTCTCAAAGGTTAGTTAATGTGGCAAAAGAAATTTCTGTAAATGTTTGTTCAGGGTTGTGTTCTGTTATCCATACAAGCAGAGATGGAAGCCAAGGCTAAATTGCCCAAAATCATCCTGCGTTTATTATGCAGTAAGGATACAGACACCAGCAGTCACTGTAGATTCAAAGAACCTGCTGTTAATAGTAGGAACAAAGTTTCTTATTTGTTCAATTTCAAGCGTACTTATTTCAAGGTAAGTTTATTCTTTGGCAGCGTGGTTATTCCTGCATATACATTCTAGAGACGATGTTTTTCTCCTTATTAGCATTATTTGATTTACCATGTGTCTTCAGTGCTCATGTCTGTTCTCTACAATATCACTTCTTAATTAAGTGTAATAGAGTTTTGTATATGAGGGCTGTTTGGCTTCTGTGAAAAGATTGCGTCTGATTATTCTCATACTTTTGGGCATTTTCATCTCTCTTCTAGATTAGCTTTGTTGTGGAAGTAAGCACAGTAGAGTTCTCATTGTTTGTTGGGAAGACATACAGTTCTCGTTCCCCAGACAAAATTCTTTTTGTTGCCTTACATTTTCCTTGCTCAGAAGTTTCACTGGGATGCATTGTTTCACTTCCATTCTGCAAAATATCTGTTAAGTTTTAGAATATTTTCTTAAAACAAACACCCTCATCTCCTCCCCTGCCCTCAAAGCCAAGCTACAACAAAATCTTGGTCTGTGTCAGAAAAAAAAAAAGTATATATATTTCCTCTGTTATCTTACACCAAATGTCACAAAGAAGGCTGTATTTCATTGTGACTACTCACCTTTGCATTTGGGGTGGGATACTTTTTGATCTAGAGTAGGAGTGAAAACAAACAGGTGTGTATTTGTTCTAACTTGTACCTCCTGTGGAGTGCTGGATTTGACATCATGTATCTTACATATTCAGGCTAGTTCTGTGTGAGGGCTTCTAATTGTTAGTTCAGCTTGCAGTAGATTCAGCAGCATTTAATGAAATCTCTTTGGATTACCTTGCAGCTCGAGGTGTAAACTACCTGTTCCCTGTGCAAGTGAAGACTTTTCAGCCCATATATGACGGCAAAGACCTAATTGCTCAAGCTCGGACAGGAACCGGGAAAACCTTTTCTTTTGCTATTCCGCTGACTGAAAAACTTCAGAATGTCTCGCAAGATGAGAGAAGAGGCCGTTCACCAAAGGTAGGTTACCACTTAAGGGTTAAAACCAAAACCTTTGAGTATGGCAGTTTTTGAAAGTGACTTTGTAATTGTTTTGTGGACTTCTTTTTCCTGTATTTGTGTTCTTAGTACTGAACACTTTCCTCTGTTCAGGAGCTACAGTGTGGCAGAGGTTTTGTAGCATCCCAGTGATAACACACTTCATGTTTGGGGTTCCTAGTGCATTTCCAGACTGCTGTCCTCAGGAATTCAGTGTGTGGCTTTGGGGTTCAGTCCTCTGCCTCTTCTCAGGTAGCAGTCGAGTCAGCTGGACTCCTCACAACTCAGTGAGGTTGTTTCTCACTACAAATTCTGTGGTGATAAATTTATTTTTCCCCTGTGTCTGAAGACTCAACTTAATGGATGCCAGGGGTGTTTACATTTCTATTTGAGCATGATACTGAACTGATACCCAGATACCTGTAATCAGATACCATATTCCCACACAAATAAGATGTGTATATTTATCTTTTGACTGAAAAGCTGCAACAGTCTACAGATCTGTTGTCTATTTCATCCTTCTATTTTATTAACTTTACAGGCATTGTAAGTTTTAAAATACTATTGTCTGAAAGATTTCTAGGAATAAATTTAACTATCACGTTGTTCTTAAAAGAAAACGTGGGTGTTTTTATCTGGCGTGAAGAAAAAAACATCGCCGTTTTATATCTTAGTTATCCTGTAATGCTCGTTTCCTCTTGCTGGTTTTGAGGCTGTGATGTGCAGGTTCCAGGTGGCAGGAAATATTATTGGGATGATGGGGAGCTGTGGCATTTCTGCAACAAGCATAGCATAAAAATGGGATTACAAACTGGCAAGAATTGGAGGGCAACAGACAAAAAAATCAGAGCAGTTCTGCAGCACTGCTCCCCTGTTTGATGTGAAATAAATCCCGTTCTCTTTGCACCCTCTCCCAAGTGCAGCTGCATTTTTGTCTCTTTTCTCTCTCTCTCCAGGTGCTGGTTCTTGTTCCAACAAGGGAACTGGCCATTCAGGTAGCCAGAGACTTCAAGAATCTCACAAGGAAACTGTCAGTGGCTTGTTTTTATGGAGGAACTCCATATAAAGCACAGTGTAAGTAAATGCTAAGGAGTTACTAATGGATGGCAGTTGACTTCCTCCAAATGTATTTCATGAGTAAAACCCATCAGAGTTTCACTTCAGTCAGCCGTGACATTGCTTTTAAAGGAATCACACATCCTGAGTTGAATTATTTTATTTCTAATAAATCTTCATTTTAAAAAAAGGGTTGTAGGTCTGCAAAGTGTCTAATCCTCCTTATTGCTTCTTTATTGTGGGTTTGTGTATTTTGTGAGTGGACATGCACTGGGACTGGATGGCTGTCCAAGGAAAAGAGAACTGTGTATGTGCATGTATGTGGCTCTATCCATCTCCATAGTCAGCAGTGAATGAAATAAAGAATTTAGCTGAAAAAAATCAAACTTTTTTCTGTGATAAAGCTATGGAGGTTTCTAATGTCAGCTGGTTGCTGGTAGGAAATCGTAGTGTCTTGCTATAAACTTGCTTGTAGTTTGGCTAATATTCCTGACAGAGAACTTTGACCACCATTGGGCTTGCTTGTAACCTGGGCTGCATATAGTGCTTTTATTGAGAGACGACAGCTGCAGGAAGGTGCCGCCCTTCGATTCTAAAGTTAGAAGTGTTGCAATGTACTGGTAGCTTTTTACCTTTTGTCTCAGCATTCTGACACGGTCCTTGTTTTTTTTTCCTCTTTTCTTGCAGTTGATCTCCTTAAAAGTGGCATTGATATTCTAGTGGGAACTCCTGGACGGATCAAAGACCACATTCAGAATAGCAAGCTGGACCTTTCCAACGTGAAGCACGTTGTTTTGGATGAAGTTGATCACATGTTAGACATGGGCTTTGCTGAGCAAGTAGAAGAAATCTTAGGATTTGCTTATAAAAAAGGTAAATGCTGACATCAGGAAAAGAGTAGGGGACAATGCAGAAAACACAGTTATACTATTCTGAAAACTGGTGGTGCCACCCCCAAGTTGAATCCTTTGTGCAACGCTAGTATAACAACCCAGAGAAAAGGATAAGATTTGGAGCAAGGTGGCAGATGGCTGAAGGGCTGGAATGACATCTTTGGAAGGAGAGAGGAAAAAAAAAAAAGGAGGGAGGGGTACAAAAAAAAACAACCCAACTCCCTAAGCCCTAATGTTCCTCATTCTGAAAGAGGTGACTGGGTTTAGGGTTAGTTGATCTTTGTTCTAACAGCCAAAAAGTACAAATAATCTAAAAAAAGGAAATCTGTGTAGGTTTTAGAAGAGTTGTCATTCAATCTTTAAAGCTTTCTTCACAACTGGAAAATAAATTGCAGGGAATAATGAGCATTCTTTTGGAATGTGTGTTTCTATCTGTCTGATCCTTTGGAGCTCTGGAGGTAGGTTAAACTTTTTGAAGATACTGTTTGTTAAACTCTTCTTACAAGGGGTTGTCTTTCTTGTTTTATAAATTTTCCCATGATTTGCAGAGTGTCCTTTGTAGCCCACCGTTTTTCCTTTGCATGTAGCCCCACTGTCCACAACTAATAAGTATTGGAATACTGGGCAAGGAGGAACTGAGCTTTCCAGTATGTTGGAGGACTTCAGGCATGGTCCAAACCATTTTAGCTGAAGATCTAGAAGTGTGTCTGGCATTTCTTTTTAGGTGGAGTGAAGGATTCAGCTTGGTCACGTTCAAATTATTGTAAATTTGCCTTTGGTGTCTAAAGGGTATTAAAATATTTTCATTGCTTCTAAGTTTTATTGTTGTAGCTGATATGTTGTTGTTTATATGTACAGCTGACTGCACATATAAAATCCTCAATTTGAGAAAATTCAGTTGATTTTTTTTTTTTAATCAGTTCTCAAGTTTGACTCTGTTGCAATGACTGAAATTGATGGTCTTTCCTGCCAGGTTCTGAGGACAACCCCCAGACACTGCTGTTTTCTGCAACTTGTCCGCGCTGGGTATATGATGTAGCAAAAAAGTACATGAAAGATGAATACGAACAGGTAGACCTGATTGGAAAGAAGACTCAGAGGACTGCCACAACTGTGGAAGTGAGTGATTCTGCTGCAGAGCAGTATGGATCCTGAGAGCATGTGGTCTGGATGAGATGGGTTCTGCATTGACTTTCCAAATGAGGATGTGGAATGACTTTTCCCTTGGTTGACACATGAGTTTTTAAAGCAAAGCTTTCATGTAGGGGCAGTAGTTGGCAGTTTAAAAAATAAAATTAAGTACAGACATTCTACGTTGAATTCATTTTGTCTGTCCTGTGCATGGCTTAGATTTAACACACATGCTTGTCATGCTTCTTTCCCAAACAGCACTTGGCTATACAGTGTCGCTCATCTCAGAGAGCAGAAGTTCTTGGGGATATCATTCAAGTGTACAGTGGAAGCCGTGGGCGGACCATCGTCTTTTGTGAGACCAAAAAGGAAGCAAATGAGCTGGCTTTGAATTCTTCACTCAAACAGGTACTGGGGTCAATGGACAGCAGCAGTTACAGATGCTCAGGGATTGAATGACCTGAAATAAATATGAGGTTGGAACTGTGTGGATGGAGTGGTTTCTGTGTTTGTTTTTAAGACTTCTGAAATCCATGTCTGAAAGTAGAGCTTTGCATTTAAAATACCCTTGTGGCTGTTATCAGGTAATTATTACTTTGGCTTTAAAATCATGCAGGACCAGATAAATGGAAAACATGCAGCTTACACTGAACAACCAGGAAATACTGTCTCTTAATGGCACCTGTTCTTTGAACAGTCAGTATTCAAGAAAGTCCACCTAAGACAGTAGAATGGAATGTCTTGTTGCCCTTGGAAAATCTTTTAATAGTTTTTTTAGGCCTCAGGTGATAAATTGAGCAGGTTTTCTATGCTTGCTTGAATTATTACTCTCTTTTGAAGGTGGGGAAAGGTGCTGGATTTTTTTATCCAGAGAAAATCCTGTTTGATACTACATACTAATGATAACACATAGCAGAGGTGGGAAGGCATGTTTTGCCCAGTATTTGATAAAAGTCACATACCATCCATGTGAAAATCTTGCAGGAACAATTTTTGTCTGCCTGATACTTTCACATCCAATAATGATTTTGTTCTTTTGTCAGTATGTAACACATCAGTCTCTTGTATTATTAAGTTCTGCTTTTGCATGTTGCTTGTTTGAATTCTGAGCTTGTGAGCACTTGGCTATACAATGTCGCTCGTCTCAGAGAGCCCTTTCTCCTTGTCAAAGACTTGATCTATCTCTGGTCCCATTAAAAATTGGTGTAGTTTGCATCACCAGGAAGGTTTGGCTGTGCCCTGAAAACCTCACTTCAGCTTCTGTGTGACTGGGATGGCTTCTGAGGGGAAAGAGCAAAGTCTCTTGGTAGTTCTTCACAAGCACTGCTTAAGTAAAGTTGCTTCCATTTGTTTCAGTGGAAGTGAAAGCTGACGTGTCCATTGTTGGCAGGGCAAGACTGCAAATTGCAGTCTGCTGTAGGTATGCTACAAGTAATAAAACTACTGCTGCTGAGTATTAGTGGCCCTGAGAAGGATGAAACCACAAAGTAGGAAGTTTGGTATTCCTTTGGTATCAGCTGTGTAATTATTTTCAGTTACTCTGCACGATTTTTTGAGTTTTGTAATTAAATATCTTTAGATGTTGCAGGCTAGACTCCCCTGTTAAATAACATCTTTACGGTTTGTTTCACTGACAGGATGCCCAATCATTGCATGGTGACATTCCACAGAAACAGAGAGAAATTACGTTAAAAGGCTTTAGAAATGGTGTGTTTGAAGTTCTGATTGCAACAAATGTAGCTGCCCGTGGTTTGGATATTCCTGAAGTCGACCTTGTTATACAGTGCTCACCACCAAAAGTAAGTCATTAGGGGAAACTGAACTTTTTTTTTGGCAGACTAGCGGGCAATTCCTTTGTTTTGCCATAAGTATGTTCTGATTCACCAAAAAAGTGGATTTTTTGTAAATACAGCCCTAGACTTTTCTAGTTAAGCTTTTATATTTTGAGCTCTGATTACAGTAAAGGTGATGGTTTTCTGTTACTCTGCAAAGTCTTAAGGTAGCTTTTGACATTGTTTCAGTATTTCTGAATTTCTTCTGAACACCTTTAGATGGAGTTTTGTAACAATTCTAAAATACTCCGACAGCCTTTTTCTTCTTTTGATACTCCATTGGAGCTTTTTACTTTTAAAAATGTGTATCAATAGTATTTGTTAAACCCAAGGTATCATATCTCCAGTGATTACTGTGTAGATAACAAGTTTGTGTATAGAAATGTATCATTCCTTAGGCTTCTGAATTAAAATTCAGCTTGCACTTTTCTCTTTCTTACAATGTATAAATGTCAACAGTTTAAATGATACAATGTTTTCTCACTTAATCTGAATTTCTGAAGGATGTTGATTCCTACATCCATCGTTCTGGACGCACGGGTCGAGCTGGCCGGACTGGGATCTGTATTTGTTTCTATCAGAGAAGAGAAGAAGACCTTCTGAAACAGGTTGAGCAGAAAGCGGTGAGTTCTAATTTAGACTTCTTAATGAAATTATTCAGGTCCTAAGACGACAGTGGCATTCTTGGACTCTGTAACCATGGGCTGCTTCTGGCTGTGTGAGGCCAGCATGGGAGTGGATAGGCCTTAAGTGTTGATATTTCTTAAGTATTGGTAAATGCTTTTGTATCAGCCTGTTCCAACACGGCATGAGTTTCCCGTGCTGGCAGTACTCTGTTACTGTCAGCAGACAGACTGTGACAGGAACACAAGAAGGAGACCATGTCTTTCACTACAGTCTGCTTGTAAATCGGTGTAAAGTAGCTCCAGATTAACAAAGGCAGCACCTTAAAGAAAAGCTTTATTCTAGCTTTAGAAATACCTTCATTTAGGTAAAGACTGTTGGTGCTATAAACAGCAAGTGAATAGAGGTCTCAGTAATGTGACTCGGATAGGGTTGAACTGTAGAGTGCTGAAAATACCTTTTACCTGTAATTTGTTTTCTCCATTTCAGGGCATTACGTTTAAGCGTATAGGTGTTCCCTCTGCTACAGATATAATTAAAGCGTCAAGTAACGATGCCAAAAAGTAAGTTTATCTGCCTGTTCTTAAAAGACATCTAGACTTCATGCCAGCAGCAACGTTGTTAATACAGAGTTTTAAGGGAACAGACATATATGTGAGCGTGTCTTTCCCTATGTCATACAAGTCAGCTGTTTAGCATGTGGAAAATGACAAGTTTTCATAAGATGATATTGAGACATCGGTGTGCTTGAACATAGACCTTTTCAGAGAACATAATCTTCTCTAAGTTCTTGCTAAAATTAACCTGTGTTTAGAACATCAGTAACCTATCAATAGCAGAGCAGGAAATTACTGTCATGTGGGGAAACCGGTATTGTCCACTCGGATGGTACAGTAGCAATGTTTAAAGAGCGATACTTAGTAAAATGAAGAATTCCACTACAGTAATGAGTGTGTTGTAGCCCCATCCTGTCATTTTTCTGTATCATTTTATTGCCAAGGGTTGTACTTTTTATTCCATGCAGATCTGCTTAGACTTGCTGCCCAATTAGTGGAAATTGCATTGACAGAGATTTTTGTAATTAGTGAGGATTTCACCAGTGTAAAGGAGATCATGGGCATGGTGTTGGGTTCACCTTATAGTTAAAAATATTGGGAGGTGCTGGTGTACCAAAAACAGCATTAGAGAAGTAGCTGTTCTCAGTTTTCCAGCTAGTTCTCACTCCCTCTCCCAGAACTAACCAATCTGATCAGCTTTCACTGAGAGCCGGAATTGCCTTGCTCCAGCCCAGCAGTGGCATTGTAGCGGTTTGCTTCTCTTCCTTGTGAAGTAGAGGCAAAGGATCCTCGGATTTGCTAGCAAAACTTCCTTGTGGATTCTTGGCTATGGCCTTAGGAATACTGGTATTTCAGAACCTTTCCTTGCTGTTTTTATCAATGCTCTCAAACATGCTGCATGTGTGTAGCCAGTTTTGAACACGTTTCACAGGCTTTGCTTAATGAACAGAAAAGGTGGATATTCAGCTTCCTGAAGGTGTTGTTGAGCTAGATGAGTGGTAAATGAAGTGTTAACATTACAGGCAGGGCTTTTAGAGATGATTTGTTAATCTTGAAAACTGTCTGAAGTGTTTGTGTTTTCTTGAATGTGACTGCATTTCACACTGGTCTTTGGCAGGCTGACCTCAAACTTCTGTTGTTAACATGTAGGTGCTTAGAGGCCATTCCTCCTTCTGCAGTAGAATACTTCAGGCAGTCGGCTCGAGAGCTCATAGAGGAAAAAGGAGCAGTTGATGCCCTGGCAGCAGCTCTAGCCCATATTTCTGGAGCATCTTCCATACAGCAGCGCTCCTTTCTCAACTCAACTGCGGTAAGTAACTTACTCGTATTAATAAGAATGGATGAGCAGCTCATTTGAGTCCAGTCCAAGTGTGGCATTCTCTCTTCAGGCTCTTTCAGTAAGGTTTCTGATAGCTGTTATCTCCTTCTGGTTTGTTCCTTGTTCCTTAACTGAACTCAGCTCTTACTGGCACACTGCAGGAACTAACAGAAACTTGAAATCAGTTAGTAAGTTTTTTTGTAATGAGACTTAAGAGAATTGCTCTAGAGATCTAAGTAACAGAAGACTTTGATGCTGTAAAAGAGCTTAATTAATGAAATTTCACAAGCTGATAGATTGGTTCTTGCTGTTGTAGTTTTCCTTTCTCAGGAAGCGTCTTCATTTCAAGCAAGTCTAACATGCAATTACCTGATTTCAAAGAAATCCTGATTGGCGTGAAAAGTATGGTCCTTCCTTTTCCTGGTGCATTTGGGGAGAACTTGGCCCAGTTTATTGTGTGGTAATACAGTTTTGGAAATAGTGTATGACTGGACTGGACTTCTTGTATCAGTTTTTTTAATCCCTTTTGCAGCTGTAACTTTCTGAATGTATTGAATTGTCTGCTGTAAATGTATTAAATTGTCTGCTTCTGGCTAAAATACAGCAATGCTAATGGCCTTTCATATCAATGGGCAATCCTAGGTTAAATGGATGCCTTCGGCTTCTTAGGAGGATTTTAGTTGCTTCACTTTTTGGAAGCTGGTCTTTTAGGATTCTCTTAAGTTCTTGAATAGTTCATTATGGTTAGTGGGTTACAGCCTGTCCAACCCAGTTCAGTTTTCTCTTGCAAATATATTTCTCTTTTTCTCCTGAAGGGCTTTGTGACCATGGTGTTACGGTGCTCGATAGAAATGCGTACCATGAGCTATGCCTGGAGAGGACTAAAAGAACAGCTTGGTGAGGAAGTAGACGGCAAAATATCTGCAATGCGTTTCCTTAAGGGGAAGATGGTAAGATGACCCATCCTTTGGGAAGGAGGGGTGGTGGTGGTCCATGTGTGTGTCCATGTATGTGCATATGGCAAATTTTTACAGTGGTTGGGACAGGAGTTCTGAAGTACCAGTATAGAAATGTTGTTATCTTAGTTGCACGTGCTGCCTGTCTGGAGTTTCGTTGTCTTGGTTATATTTCTGGAAAGCAAATGCCTCTGTTTTTATTTTTTTTCTCTGTTAGGGGGTGTGCTTTGATGTCCCTGTTAATGAACTGAGTCACATACAGGTATGTTATTTTTGGAACCTCCAAGGGGATAAGTCAAATATTTGGTGATTGTCATATATAGGATTGAACATAGGGTGGTTTGGGAGGATCAGGTTTGTGATTTAAAAAGGACATTGCATGGAGAGATTGCAATGAGGGAATGCTTCTCCTTTCAGTTCTCATCCCATAACCTCATTTTCATTAAACACAATCATGTGCTCTTTGGCTGCTCTGGGTTTTGACCTCACCAGTGTATTTGAGAGTAGCAGCACTTAAACACTTCTCTGTGGACTTCACTCCCTCCTGTCCCTCTGTGACTGTTTGGCCTTTGTCGCTCTGATCGGTGAGGATTTTGGAAGGCTGACACTGCTGCCCGCCTCCCCGGGGAGCTGCAGGCCCGTTCTGGCAAGGGTGGGATTGGCCTGGGAGCGCCCGGGCGTTCAGCGCCGCTGTTGGCCATGGGCGCGTCGAGCCTCGTTGCGCTGTCTGGTTGCAGGAGCAGTGGCAGGACACCAGGCGCTGGCAGCTGTCGGTAGCAAAGGAGCTGCCCGAGCTGGAGGAGCAGCCCCAGGAGCCGAGCCGGGGGCTCGCCAGGTTCGGCACCGGCGGCTTCAAGAGGAACAACAGATTTAACAGCGGGAGCCGGGCACGGCACGCCAACGGGTCGTTCGGTTAACCGCTGGCACGGCTGTGGGACTGAGCTGATTTTTATCAAAAAGTAAAAACCTCTTGGGATGCCCGTGCGTGTCTTTCCTCCGCGGGAAAGCGGCCCGGCGCTGGGGCTGGGGGAGGCCGTCTCCGTTCGCGCGGCGCGACGGCGGCCCTCGGCCCCGGGGCTGTGGGGGCGGCCGCCATGGCGGCGGGGCGGGGCGAGGGG
>VXAA01004402.1:146911-168176 GCA_013399115.1 Anseranas semipalmata | reverse complement strand
GGGCCGCGGCGTGCGAGAAGTTCCGCAGCGCCCGGACGCTGTCGTCCGTGGAGTCGCGCAAGGACCCGGAGACCGAACCGTACCGCTCCAAGTACAGCGCCCGGGCGCTGCTGCAGGAGGTGAAGCAGCAGCTGAGCGCCGCCGAGGAGGGAGGCGAGGCGCGGCTGCTGGCCGTGCGGCGGGCCGTGCTGGAGTACGAGCTGGGCGTCAACCACACCGACACCGAGGAGCTGTCGGCCGGCGNGAGCACCTGCAGCGCTGCACGCAGCTCCTCGAGCCGCACCGCCTCTCCCGCGACTGCGTCTCCCTCTACATACAGGCCCAGGTGGGTGGGGGGGTCCGGGGGGACCCCAGGAGGGGTGCCCGGGTCCCCAGCCCCCCGTGGGCACGGGCACGGCCCGCTCGTGCCTCGCGGGGAGGTAGTGCCGAGCACCTAACGGTGTGTTCTCGTGGTAGGAATTGGGTGTTGGCAAAGCAGCCTCCCCCCCAGGATAGCGAGAGAGAAATTCGCAAGGCCTGAGCAAGAATAAATTAGTAGAAGACTTCGGTCCACTTAACTGTGGTTCCTTAACCCCCACTCGCTGTCAGAGTAACGTTGGGGGCTGCTTTATTTATGCAGTATCCCGAAAAGGTAAATTGTTCTTAGAACTTGTCACTCGCTTGTTTGCTTTTCAGCACTGCCTGGTATCTCTTAATCTATTATATTCTATTCCAGATGGGTAAATACAGTTTTGTAGAGCTAGAACTAATAATATTCATATCCTTATACCGAAGAAGATAATACTGTTAACAAAATTTCTGTCTGACCATAGACAAGGCTACCATCACCTGGCACCTAGTGCAAGGCACGCGGCTGAGAGCGGTGATGATAAATGAGTGTGCTCTCAGCTTTCTGTCCCAAGGGCTGTGAAAGACTTGAGTATTTAAATTAAAAAACAAAAAAACACCAAACCTGAGTATAAAAGCTGTAGTAGTCACCAGCAGCTGTACTTCTCCATCAGCATGTTCTAGGTACTACAAATTATGTTGTCACTGCATTTATGCCTGTTTGGAAAGGAGGAACATTCCTTTTTCCTGCTGGGCCTGTTTCTGTAGTCCTACCTGTAATTTCTGCCCCTTTGCATAAAGATCACAGAATCACAGAATCTTTTGGTTGGAAGAGACCTTCAAGATCACCTAGTCCAACCTAAGACCTAACACTAACAAAAGATATAGATGACAATTTCTGTCTAATTAAGTATGGTCAGTTCTGCTGCTCAGCTGTGGCAAAATGTTTCTGTTCATAAACATCGTGCTATGTGGTGCTTTCTTTTAAAAATAATAAAATGAACGGAAGTTAAAGGGCCACAAGGCTGGCATACAGCTACACATAGTAGCTTTTTTGAAGGTCTTTTTTTAGTCCTGTTGGATTTTATAATAACACTGGCTAGGAATTAAATTAGCACAGTAGATGCGGATTGTTATTAATGCCTTTATCTTATTAATAAAATTAGAGGTGCTTTTTGTAAAAGACAGGTTCACAGATGCAGTAGCGTGTTACTATGTACTTTGCTGTAATATAAATCTAAAGGCAGTAATCCATAGCTTTTGCATCTTAGCAGTTCTTTTCATCTGTTCTTGTTGTTGAAGTGTACAAGCATTCATTCTTATTGTGTTTTTTTTCCTGTTAAATTTTTCCACAGTCGTGATGAATTTCTAAGTCCTGGACTTTTTTATGATAGTGTATGATTTAAAATTTGCTTAAATCAGATGCAGAACATACTGTGTAGAAAAAACTCTTTATTTGAACACACCAGTCCTAATTTAGCAGAGTAAACACGGAAAATTTCACTTTGTGAGATGACATTTGTATGTACTTGCCTCTTTGAGAACCCTCCTCTTTGAGCAACTTGTAATAAAATGTGTGGGAACATTTCTTGCCTTTTGAAATGTATTATTTTCGAATATGAATATAAGGACGAAGAGTGATAAATTCTTTGGGGAAAGTGTGTAATGTAAATGGAATGTAATTGGAAAATAACTATTTTGTTTTTCCTTTTAACTTTAGAACAATCTAGGTATCCTGTGGTCTGAAAGGGATGAAATTAAAACTGCGCAAACTTACTTGGAATCTGCAGAAGCCTTGTATAATCAATACATGAAAGAGGTACTGTGTTTAGTAATATTGCATCCGGTCTTACATTCATGCACCACTTACAGTTTCATTAATCTTGGAAAAAACATACAATGGAACTTGAGTTTCTGAACTTTGTACTTGCTGCTATGATACTTTTGAGAAGCGCTATGGTTTGTACTGCTAGCATATGAGGGTCACTTGCTAATTTCTGAATGAACTTACTCAGGAAAGCAGTTTTGCTCAAAAAATAATGGGCCATGTAGAAAGGTCCTTGAGTTGATACTCCAACATTGAAGTTGGGTAGAATTTGGTTTCTGACCAAGACTGTCCTAATCTTGACTTGGGAATGCTGTGAAATGTCAAACTGCTGCTTTTGGTTAGAAAAGGGAAATAAACTGTGATGTTCACATAGTTTGCTCTGAATGTGCACAGTATAGTATTGCATAGAGGCAAGGAGTTTAGCTCATTTCAGAGAGGACAATTTTATACAGTTAAACCCCTCTTGCATATTAAACAACCTTTTGAGTTGTGGATTCTGCTGTGTATCAACAAAGGCTCCCTTGTGCTATTGTTAGGCTCTTTGCAAAGCTGTTCCTACACTGACTTGCCTCAGGGACAGGAGAGTTCCTGAGCGAGCTAAAAATATTTGTGGCCTTAAAGGAGCAGTATTCTGTGTTTCAGGTTAGACAGAAGTTAGCTTCATAAAATTAGTTTTACATGAATGTGGTTTACAGCACAGGTTATTCTCGTGGAAATTGTAGGAGGGGTTATTCTTTATTGGTTACTTCCTGCCATAGTACTGCCTTTGTAACCATGCTAGTCTATAGTTACAGAAGAGGTAATGGATATAGGGAATAAAAAAACACTTGTGTTAAAAGGCTTGTCTGTTTGTTTTCCACCCTCTGGATCGGTTGGTCTAACTAGACATACTACATCTCTCTACGGACCCTCACTCTAATTAATTTCTGGTGTTCATCCTTAGTATTTATACCCAGCCGAGCATGATATTGTTAGCTTCCACAACACCTCTAAAAGATTCTGTCTCTTGCTCCAGTGATTTTGGTGTTGAACTGATGCTACCACATATTTCAGTGGATTAAACAATACTGCCACATACTTAAAGTTTTTACATTTTACTTTTCTGAACTGGTTAATTTTTGTTGGTTTTCTGCATGTGTCATTAGGTAATGGGTAGGGTATGTGTACATAACTGTCATAACCCCACATCGGATCATTTGTCACATCGCTGTCCCCAACATTTATTTATTTGCCACTTATATTTTAGGGCATGCATTATATACTCAAACATAGTTGTCTAAAGACTTTTTTTTTAGAAGGAACTACAGCAAAAGACTGTTTTTGTCATAACTTTATTGGGCTTGTTCCATGTTGCTTTGAAAAGACTTAATTGTATCTGACATAATTGGCAAAGAATTAAAGGGGGGGGGGATTTTGTCTAGCTGCCTTATGGTTTGTAGAGAGGACTTGATTTTCTTGCCGTGGTGTACAGTCTTCAGTGTGTGTACAACCATGTCAACGTTCATCATTCACTAATTAGAAAAATGTGAATATACTTACCTTAACAGTCACCATTTTTAAGCTATCAGGAAGCCTTCCCATCTGGGGACATTTGGTAAACTGTTCATGAGTGAGACATTTTCCTGAACTGGTGGATTTAGATTTTTTTTAATACTAACTGGATCTCGTTAACTTACAAGCTGTGGTTTTTTTACTCCCCTGAAGCAACTAAAGCAAAACCAAGGCAATTGCAAGAAAAAAAATATTTTGGTAGAGTTAAAAGATCCTTTTTACTTTGCTCCTGAATACTGAGTTCACACCTATTTTAAAATTCCTGTCCAAAAATAATTATTTATTGTAACAACACCTTACTATTAGGGAAGTTGTTTGTTTGTTTAATGCAGTACAGTGAAAATCTGAGAGTGCTAAACTTTGTGAGCAGGAGCTTGGGCTGATGAAGTCCCCCTGGAAGAGGAGAGTTGCGGAGCTCCTCCTCAGGATGATGAAAGGTACAAGGTGTGACATCAGAGGATAAAACTGTGGATACAGGAAGGAGACAAGGGTCTTGCTTATTGTGTCCTTTCAGTTGCTTTCTTTGTTAATGTCAGGCATATCGGCTCTGGTCTTGTCAGAATATACAGCAAATCTTGTTGGAAGGTTTGGGAGCTGTTGTAAGGTTGTAAGCCTTTGTTATCTCTAAAGAAAACAAGATGGAGGGGCTATAAAATCACATCTTAAAAACTAATGGGGTTTAAACAGAAAACTAAAGATTAAAAGGTCATAACAATCTACACCTCTGGTATGTTAAACAGTTTTTCAGTTATTTGTCACTATCTGTTTCAGACCTACTGGCTCATCTTCAAAAATGAACAAAACATTTCCATAAAAAAACAAATTATTTCAGAATTTTCTTAGGAGAAGAAATACAAACATGAGAGTAGGTTTTCTTCCCTTTAGAGTGAACGCATTCTCTACCCTTGCTCCTGTCTCTGCTTTTGAATCCTCATTATCTTGTGAAACATATTTCTCTGGGCTGCTTTTTATTTGTTGCCTTACTTTCTCTTGGGCTAGGAAATAAATGGGATTAGGAAAGGGCTAGGAAAGTTGCATACTAAACTGGGCTCTGTTGGTAACAGACATGTTGAACATTCAGGATGTACTGTGTAGTGGAAGAAAGCTGTCTTCAGAAAGACAGTGTCATTTGAGTTTTCAGAATTGGCATCTGAAGTTATTCACAGTATATAATCGCTATGCTGTTTTTATCTCAAAAACTGTCAGAACGAACAAAAATAAATATAAAATCAGAATTGAGTTAGTTCCGATGTGCTTAGCAATATCTTTCGGTTCTTCTTGTATGAAGAAAATAAACTATTTTGTACATATCATGAGATATATGAGGATTCTGACAGAGCCTTTGGTTTAAAAAACAAAAAAGCACTTTTAATTCAAGTAGTTCACATCGTTAATAACTTGCACGTAGGTCGTGTTAGATCAAGATTTAGCAGCTTCATCTTCCAAATACATTGCCTCTTGTCTCATTTGTATGTTTTGAGTAAACAGTCTCACCAGCTTGCGAGGAAAGGGAGTCATTTCAAAGTGGCAAGAGCAGTCTTTGCAGCGCTCTCAGCACATAATGTTCGTTGTGGTACTTCCTGCAGGATGTTTTCTTGTTACTGATTAGTGCTGCTGGGCAAACGAATGTTTCACACTTGAAGACATGCTTACTATTAAATTGTTGCTTTAAAAAACATGATGTAAAGCTATTATGTTATTGTATAATCCAAAGACACCCGATTATAGTCCTGTAAAACACAGGGTATTTCTGGTGTGGGTAGCATGTGTTATTTTAAAGTATGTA
This sequence comes from Anseranas semipalmata, assembly GCA_013399115.1. NCBI lineage: Eukaryota > Metazoa > Chordata > Aves > Anseriformes > Anseranatidae > Anseranas > Anseranas semipalmata. The sequence goes on along the minus strand of VXAA01004402.1, from coordinate 162,684 downwards.
AGCAGAAATATTTTACAAGCTGAATACCTTGTAATTCTATGTGGAATTGTGGCCTTCTTCCCCTAAATTTCTTGAGTTTTGTAGAATTGCTCCAGAGACGTGACATTCGGATAGCTGGAGATGCATTATGTGAAGTTTTGTTGAATTTAGGATTGAAAAATGGTAGTCTCCAGCCAGAAGAGGGAGTGCTATGTCACAAAGTAAGAGAAATGTAGTTGACTGAATATATCATGTATTCTTGCAGGATGGAAATCCTCCCCTGGATCCCAGTGAACATTTCATGGCAGAAGAAGAAAAACTCACAGACCAAGAAAGATCAAAAAGGTGGGTACATAACAGCATACCTAGATTTTTTTTTTTTTAATTTTTATTTTTACTTAGGAGGGTGTATTAAGGGAGTAGAAAAAGAAGAAGAAATCTAAAGAGTTTGTTTTTTCAGATTTGAAAAAGCCTATACACATACACTGTATTATCTGGCACAAGTCTACCAACACCTGGAGATGATTGAGAAGGCTGCTCAATATTGCCATACTACTCTTAAACGGCAGCTTGAGTACTGTGGCTACTACCCGGTGGAGTGGGCACTCAATGCTGCTACGTTGTCACAGTACTATCTCTCTAAGGTAATATACCTTGTGGTTTTTCTGCTGTAATTATATCATAAATGTAGCTATCAAGTAAGACAATTGTTTCAACAGCTGTTTGAGGCAGGGCTCCCTGTTGAATTAAAAATGGCCTCCTATTAAAGCATGAAGTGTCTTCTGACATGATACATCTGTTATTTTTTTTCTGAAGAAGCCATAGTAGCCTTGCTTTTCTGTGGTGTAGTGATGACAATGGGGAAAATGGGCAGACATAAGAAAAGCTCTGTAGTTAATGAACGTCTCAGCAGTGATGTGACATGATGCTTGTAAGTGAAATTCACAAGGTTATGATTGCTTAATTTTAAATTTGTTTCTTATAATTATATTGTTCTCTTACAATACAGAATCTAAAAACAAAAACGTTTTAGGGCTGAGGTATTATGCATAAATTCATATCCTTCGTACTAAAGCGTGTGCTTTAGAACTGTTTGAACCTACGTGAACATAAAAGCTAACTGTAAGATGGTAACTGTTATTTCCACACATCTGTATTGATTCTAAATAATCCATTGCGTTAGGAAGTGCTTCAATTTTTGTTTAGGAATGTTTATGTTCCAGGCTACTCAGATGCTTTTTCCTGATCCTTAAAAAACATCTGCCATACCTAAGCCAGTGAATGCTAATTTCAAGAGTAATTTGTAATTTCCACGTGTTTTTGATGCATTAACAACAGTAATCCTTAAACAAGGCAAATATGAGTAAAGGGATCTAAATCTGACTTACAATGTTGACTTGTTTGTCCAGCTCATTTTGACTAACACCCTGTGATACAATCTTTACCAGAAGACGTCAGGAAGTGATAGTAGATCAGAGCAGTGTGAAAATGTTCACAAACTAATATTAAAAGTATGGCTTGCTATTGTGGCTGTGGTAGAGAGAAAATAGTTAGAAAATATTGTATTCAGCAGTAGATGTGGAAAAATCGTCTTTTCTTCCAGTGTCCAGGGGAATATGCTAGACAGCCTCTCAGTTCTATAATTTCTGTTCCTGTCTCCTTACTGCCTGAGGTGAGGGCTCTAGCCAAGCTGAGAGCAATGCTTGTGTTGCTTATTCCAGTGATAAATGCTGTCGTTTCTGTTTCTCTCAGCAATGCTTTATGGAGTCCCGACATTGTTTAGCAGCAGCCAGTGTCATCTTTAGCCAAGCCGGGCAGGTGCCATCTGCTGAAGACAGTAAGTTCATATAAAAGTGTTCAACAAGAAAATATGGTGAATTATGTGTCATTAATTCATGAATTAAAAGTGAAGCCTACAAATATGTGCAAAACTTATCCCAGTGTTAATTTTCAAAAATCTTTTTTTTAGTAAGCTGGAATGTCTCTGAAGAGCTGCCGCTACTGCAGCTTAAGATTATGTATGAGTAAACCCTTTGAAAAGAAAATCAAGTGCTTGTTGTCGATGTTTCAGAAGGCATACCAGAGAGAGTTAGATAATGCTTGCGTTTACTGTAAAAGTGTCAAGATTAAAAACTGAAATTTAAAACAATATGCTTTCCAGTAGTGGCAGTTCACCCACTTGTTATTGTGTGTGTGCTTAAAGTACAGATTACCTTTGTTTCTAAATGATCGGAGGGCAATGATTCAATGAACTAAAACAGATGCTTCCTAGGAATAGTTTCTAAAGGGGGAGGGAAACTGCAGCCCTTAAAAACACCGAATTCAGAAGGTACTTGTACTGCCTTTTGTTGCTGGATGCTGCAGCCTCATTAACAGCTATTTCTGAAGTTGCAGTTACCATCCTTCTTGTTTGGGGTATTGATGTAAAGGAACAACTTTACTGTTCAGCATGAAGATCAATAAGAGACTTTTAGAGAACTGACCGCAATTTTAAGGACCTGTGGTTACGTGACAGCATCAGTACTCAAAATAAGTCATCTGTTGTAGGATTATGCTTTGTCTATCTACAGCACAGCCTTTTATATTCCGTGTCTTGGGCAAATGAAAGCTTCAAAGCAGTAGAGCTTAACTCATGGAGAGTGAGCAAGTACTCATGGTAGTCCCAGTGTGAGTTTGTAACTCTGGCTTTAAATGGTGAATATATTGTTTAACTTCTAATGGTTTGAGCTGTTTAGAATACAAGCGCTTTAATCCATCAGTGTTGTTAATTCACATAAAACATAACCTGAATAGACTCAACTGAATCTTATTTAGTTGAAGTTAAGTGACAGTACATTAATTTCATTGCTTTTAATATTTCTCCTAGCTCAAAAATGCAGAACTCTATGCAGTTGCCTTTGAAGATGTACTTTAAGGATGGTGTCCGAAAGACTTTTAGTTTCAGGGGAATAGGGCTGTCAGAGGTGGGTTATGCTAATCTGTTAGGCTGTTTACAAACGGCCTCTACTATGAAATATTCAGTAGTTCTGAATCAGTGTTTATGGGCTTCCGTAGCTATCTGCCTGCACAGTTGTGTGAGTTCACTAATATGATACTTAAGCCAAAAAATTAGATTATATTTTCAGTAGTATGCATGTAGAAGCATACAGGCAGTTATCGTGTAGAATTCAGGTGCAAGACTGGAAGTGGCAGATAAGTGTCCTATTCTTAATTGTACGTTATAAATTTCTTGTGTGTTTTTTGGGCAAGTTAACTTCTATCTCTACTTCCTCCTACGCTAAATAGTGATATTTGTATCTGTTTCAGTGGAGTGAATGTTTCTCCTATTTTCCCTTCCTGTTCACGATACAGAGAGCTGGGCTGCGGACCTGAAGATCATTACACAGAAAGTTCTGAGTTACAGAAGGACTAATGCACAGCATTAGCCACTCTCAAGCACATTCATTCTGTCATGTTAATCGGTATATGAACACACACACACACACACACACACACAGATACTTAGTAAAGGTGCCTTTTTTTAGATTAGCAACAATTATTTCCTTGATAAGAACAACTTGATTGTCTCTAATGAAAGATAATGAATGTACTGGATCTGAGTCTGAAGCTGGCTTTTTATTTGGTGAACGGGAATGCTAGTGTCCCCTTTTTGTTCAGCAAGCTCACAACCTCCTGCCTAGAGAATGGGAAATCAGTTCTCTTTGAAATCCATTTGTTTTTTGAAAATCTTATCTTGAGACATGAGCAGTGCTGCTCTTTATGGCAGTGGGAGATTATGGGGAGAAAAATACAGGAGTTGTAGAGTTAATAAATATGATGTTGGTACCGGTTAGATAAACTGAAGGCAGTTTCCCCTGATTTTATTCCCTTTTTTTGGTATCAAGTCTGGGGCCCATTTCAATACAAATGCCCTGGGCAGGCAGCTGAATCTTGGAAAACATATATATTTTTTTCTGCCTCTTGTTACAGAGAGACATGAAAATGTTTTCCAGTGAAACACCTCCAAAATCGAAGGCCTTTTAAACATACCTTATGGTCTATTTTTTGAAGAATTCATGCACAACAAATCCATGTTAACGTATGTCAGTTTCTACCAGAACAACAGTTTACAGAGTTATTATATAACCTAACACAGTAAACATGTTTCTGTCTAACAATGAAGAAAAATTAATTAAATACAAGTAACATATTCTTTGCATGTAACAATTCAGGTTATTACTGGAGTGCTCAAGTATTTCTTCAGGTTCTTATGTGTTTATATCCATTAACTAGATGAAACTGAGCAAGATCAGCAGGACCTTCGACAGAGAAAAGCTGAAATTGCAAGATGCTGGATTAAGTATTGCTTGAATCTTCTGCAGAGTGCTCGGAAATTACTTGAGGTAACTGAAAATCTATTCTGTAGCTGTCATTGTTTAAAAACAGTCTATTTTGATATTTGTAGCAAGAATCAGTTCATACTTGGTAGCAAATGATAAGTGGTTGCCCAATGAATAATACAGTAGCTGCTTGAAATCTAGCAGGTATTTCATGGTATGCTTTGACTTTAATGCAGTACTTAAAAATAAGCATGGATAGGCGATCAGCTCTGTAACGTGATCAGTGTGCTGCCTGTACAGCAACTTCACAAACTCCCCCCCTTTCTGTTGAATTTTCTCATGGCTTAATTTTGGCAGGTCACTTTTAGTTAACTGGCAGTAAGAACATCCTCTTAATATACAGCAGTTTAACATGCTGGTATTTTCATACTGAATGCTTAAAACTCAGCATTTGCTGAAATGCTTTGCAGAAGCAGGGCCTTTTGGCTTTACATTTATGGGTTTGGCTAAATTGTCGCACCGAATAGGGAGACTTAAAATGTTTTAGTTTTGTGTTTTTACAGAATCAAGATGGTAATCTATATGGTTTTTAGTGAATGTAAGGTTTAATATGCCAGTGTGTCTTCTCTTGTGTTTTGTTGCTAATTAGTTTGTATTTGAAAGGTAACTCGTAAATAAAATGATTCAGTGTAAGCCTGTCTTTGTAAGGCACATGCATTTTAATTACTATGCTTTGTCTTTTCAGGATAACATAGGAGAGCTGGATCCAGACAGGCAACTGGAACTTAAAGCCCAAAGGAAAAAAGAGGAAGATGAAAAAGAGAATGGCAGGAAAAAAGCTGTCCTTTTTGGAACGAGTGATATATGTGACTCTGTCTTAGCCATGGAAGAGAAAGTGAGCAGTGTGTATCCTTTAGATTTTCAGGAAGCCAGAGAAATCTTTCTAGTGGGTCAGAACTATGTTCAGGAAGCAAAAGAGTTCTTTCAGGTTGATGGTTATGTTACTGACCACATTGAAATTGTTCAGGATCACAGTGCTTTGTTTAAGGTACTTGCTTTCTTTGAAGAAGACTATGAGAGGCGCTGCAAAATGCACAAGCGTAGAATAGATATGCTGGAGCCTATATATGCAGACTTGAACCCCCAGTACTACCTGTTGATTAGTAGGCAGCTTCAGTTTGAACTAGCCGACACCTATTATGAGATGATGGATTTAAAGGTAGCTATCGGTAACAGGTTAGAGGAGCTAGACTCCCACACAATAAAAAAAATTAACTCTCTGGCTCAGTTAGCAATCAAATATTATGAACTCTTCTTAGATTCTTTGAGGAACCCAGATAAGGTGTTTCCTGAGGAGCTCGAGGAAGATGTTCTTCGCCCTGCAATGGTGGCTAAATTTCATATCGCAAGACTATACGGTAAGCTTATTACTTCAGATAGCAAAAAGCAACTGGAAAATATGCAGACATCATTGGAATATTACACATTTCTGGTAGACTATTGTGAGAAGTACCCAGATGCTGTCCGTGCTGTTGAAACCGAACTAGAACTCAGTAAGGAGATGGTGGGTCTTCTTCCAACAAGAATGGAGAGGCTGAGAGCAAAACTGTGTCCATTCATATAAATACTTGCCTTGAAGGAAATGTGCATTGTTAAAATGATATCTGTCAAAACCAGTGCTGTCAGACAATTTCTGTGCTGATTAATACAACTAAAGTGTCTACGGTTCGGCAGTCCAACTAGAGCCTGCAGTAATACAACTTTGTGAAAAACTGAGAGCACTCCAGTTTAGTAGCTCACCCACACTAATGGTATAAACCTTAAAAGTAAAGTGAATGTCCAGCTGATGCTTTGTATTGCTTGTCCTGTATGTAAATATAAACCTCTTCTCCCTTATATTTTTTTCCTTTGGCTTATGGTCTAAATGTAGTGCTGTACAAAATTTGTTTCTTTTAAGAGAATCTGTTGCTCTAGGATAACTTTTCTAAGGAACTTGAGGCACATTCTTCTAACTAGAAAACATTTTACCTCTTCTAACTTTTGTCTGTAGGAAACCTTATCCATACAAAGGGAACTTTGTTATTTTCAATATTTATTTTATGTGTTGCTCAGTGCTTTTTTTCCCTGTTAATTTAAACATGACTATAGAAGATCAAATAAATGGTCTAGCTTGGCTAAATGTTTTTTCCAGAGTCCTTAGAATTCTGTTTCATTTTGTCTCACTAAGATATGATGTATAGTATAACTTTTGCCAAAATAAATAGTTGTGAAGGTGTTTTCCTATGTGTCATCAGTAAAAACACGTGAGCATTTGAAGTGCCAGTATGACAAGCAAGAAAGCAGCAGACTTTCTTGCTTGAGGTGGAAGGAGATACCCTGCTCTTACTACAACTGTTGAGAATTGGCAGGGTAGAGGTGCTATGATCTAGTGCTCCAAACAGGTGCCAAATACTACTTAAAGGCCTGAGAATATACTTAAAAGCCATTAATGGCTTCTTGTGTAGGTCAGATGCTTTCTCAGCCAGAGCTGCAAGTAGGTGCCTTTCTGAAGTTGCTGCAGATCCTGATCAGTTGCTGCTGGAGCGCTGTTCAAAAAACTGCCTCGATGCCACCGATTGCCGACTTCTCTGCGAGAGCTGTCCTGATTCTAATTAAGGACCTGCTGATTTGGCTGTGTTCCTGGTCTTACACAAACGGTCACCTTTGCCCTGTTCTGATTTAGCCACCTATTTACTAGACCAGGCTACATTTCTGACCCAAAACATGCACAGAGGTTGTCTTTGTATTTCTTCTGTCCATGGAAGGATTATGAACCAGTACTCCAGTGTTGTAGGTAAAACATTGGCTGGGCGCACAATCAAACCTTATATTAAGAGAGAACGGCCAAAGAGGTCAGACAGCTCTGGGAAAGTGAAGTGACAAGGTAAGACTTGTACAGAAATGGAGGGTATTAAATGAGAACAGTCAAACAACTGGTTTCTTATGGAAAACTAAAGGAAACAAGAAAAAATGTTAACTGGAGAGGGGGAGTGAAGTAGGAGCATACGCAAGCAAGAAAGTACATCTTGTACGTGTGGTAAAAATGTCTAGCTTGCAGAATTCGGCGTAGAACCAGCTGACTGCTAACCACAAACAAATAGGCCAACAAATGGGTCCTGGAAATGAGAGGTAGCAAAACTAGAGCATCTATTTGCATGCGTACAGAATAAGGGAGAGTGTGTGTACATGTGTGTGTGTGAATGCATGTGTGTGTTGTTTGTTTTACTAAACAAATGTCTAGTCAGCCTTTAAGAGTTTCCTTTCCACTCTCAGTATGTTAATTCAGTTTTTCCCTTGGTCTGACGGTAGGACGGCCCACAGTTTTTCACTGGGCTGTACTGTGCTTTCTTTTTGTATATGATTTCAGTTAAAGGTAGGGTGCGTTTTTACCACTAACTCATTATTTTAAAATTAAGATTATTTTTTTTCTAATAACTTCTAGCTTTGTATTTGAATAGAAAAAGGTGATGTATGATTTTTTTCCCCTCATACTTTAATATTCCACCCTTCAGGGCCTTCAAGCAAATTTTTTAAAGCAAGGATTGGCTTGTCAAATTTAGCTTAGTTGTAATTCAGGGAAAAACAGATTGTGGGCTAACCCATCATACAAAAGCAGAGTGGAGTGCAGGGCCCCATGTGCCTTTTAGCCAGCAGTTGGTGTGTGTAGAGGGACACCCCTCTTGTTAGCAGTTTTTGCTTTGTATTCACCAAAATTCTAGTCAAAGCTCAGCAGAGAACAGGACCGTACTTAAGGCCTGGGGAAATAAGAAGGATCGCAGCTTTTTCAACACAACTTGTGTGGTTGGTGCTGTGGTTTGGAGACCTCTCGCCTCTGCGGGTATCTCAGAGTGCTTCAGCTCTGCAGCTGGTCTTAAAAACTGCAGTACAATATAAGGAAATTTCATATATATTAAATATATAGAGGTACAGAAACCAATAATGCCTGTTCTTCATCTCCAGTAAAAGTTGAAGACTACCACCATCTAAACATAATTTATTGCTGAGACTATATCATGCCAGATGCTTACCACAACACATTACACTGTGGAACTTTTAAGGCATGTATTTTTTATGGAAATCTTTTGAATATTTCCTATTTGATAAATTATTTGATAGAATGAACTTAGATGGTGTATTTAAGTTTAAAAAAGAAGGTGGGGGGGGAGCACAAGAGGGGACTTGTTGGATTAGGCAGCAAAGCTCCCTTCAGGAATGTTGAGTTTTAACTGTAAAGTATGTCTGAGGTCAGGCATTTATTTCAAAGATTAATTAAAGATTAGATTCCTGTGAACTCCATTTAACCTGCATTTTTATTCCTTTTTGTACCTCAAAAAAAAGTCTTCCACTGGAAACTCTTTTCTATTGTTCTACTAGTTTTTTCTCCTTACCCAGCATAAAGCAGTGAGGTTTACAAGAAGCCCACATTTGTGCAGAATGCATATCAAGTGTAAGATCTCCTAAACTTGGAGGCTTATAACCTCAGCGTCCTTCTTCAAACAGTGCACAATACTCACGAGAAGTAAATTTGCTTCGTTTAAAAACAGTTTTGTTTTAATTGAAATGCTCTCAGTTCTCATACCAGCTAAAGACGTGTTATGTGTTACACAGTGGGTAGATAGGAAGATTGTTAAATGTTTCAGGACAGAAAAAATGAAACCGGTGCCTTTTTCTGTCTCCCCCTGCAAGCCCATGGAAGGAGGCTCTTTCTCTTTTTCTCCTTGAGGAGAACGGCCATGTCCTTTGCCATTTTCCCCTCTTAAACTGGCTGAAATACCAGCGGAAATGAGAAGCGAGCCCTTGCTTCCCCTTTCCCATAAGGAAAATGGGTCCCCCGCACCACAAAGAGCACAGGCTTGCATGGTCTTGGCAAGGCGGATGCCTTCCTCTTCTATCTGCAGAAGAGAGATGCCTCGATGTACCACTGCAGCGCTGGCACCGGGTGCGATTGGTGCTGCAGCTCCACGCCCGGAAACATTGCAGGAGCCTGATTAAACTCAACATCAAACAATGAGATGCGAGACTGATCCAGCGAACTCATGGCTTTAGGCATTTCAGTTTTGTTTGGGGTTTCCTTTTGCTCAGCACTCAGTGAAGACAAGCTTTACTTGTGATTTTCTTTTAAAGTAATGGTGATTATCTCAATCTTTTGATGTTTTCTGTGGAGCTTTTCCTTGTAAAATGCCCAGAAACAGTCCTGCAAAGCAGGACCTACCTAGGCTGGCATCCCTGCAGCTAACCCCTTTAGAGTCTTGCAGTTACAGAACTAAAGACTGTTACGTTAAAATCAAGTGCGTAAATTTGTGGCTGGAAGCATGTGTCAACTTTTTCCTGCTCAATTGCAACATTTTAGGTTACTTTAGAGCTTGCCAGGAATAACTAATGCAGATTTTAAATTCCGTTTAAAAGCTGCACTTAGTGCTTCCCAGTAACTCCTTCAAAGTGCCTGCTAGCACTTTTTAGTTTTGCAATTTGGCTGATTGTGCCTTGCTCTTCCTCATCCCAGCCAGGCGTACGAGCGATCAGTACCATTTGCCTGCCCGCCCTTTTCCAAAAACGTGTGATTGGGTATTTACTGCTGAAGATCTGAGCGATGTACCAGAGAGACTGTTCAGTGGAGGGAATACTAAACACTGCATGCTTTGCTACCACCGAAATGTCTGTGGTATTGAGCATTTGTCTGAGAAGTGACTGATAGCAACGCCATGCCTGAGCTTGGAAGAGCCATTAATCATTCAGGTGTTTTGTAGCAATGCTTAAATGTTTAGTGCTTGAGTTTTTGGCATCTGGTACACACAAAACAATGGAAGTCTCTTTACATGCTTATTGCCACTGTAAAAGAGACATCAAGCAATGGTGCAAGTATTTCACTATTAGAGTTATTAGTACAATTTGCTGCTAAAACAAAGAGGAATTGGATGCATGACAGAGTGAAAGATTGTGATGGACGTGATGGAGTCAAAGGATGTTAGTCATTGAGCACCGTGAGAGGACTACAAGTGCTTGCGTCAGAGCTCTAAGATCCGCATCTGAAATACAGGGGGCAAAAAGGAATTAGCAAGACTGTTTCCTGTAAGCTAACCCTCTTGGAGGATAGAAACAGCAAGTGGTTCCCAGGCAGGTTCTCCAGCTGCTCTGAATGTTGGCCATGAAACTCCTGCTCGCCTGGAGCCCACCTCTGGGTGGTCAGAGGAGTTCAGCGGCCACCAGAGATGCTTCACAGCAGCCCACGAGAGGATGCAGTTGGGCAGGCCTGGAGACAACTCCTGCCAGAAAACCAGGATTTTCCAAATAACAGAGGTAATGACACTCCAGAAATGGCATCAGTTCTGTCTAGTAAAGATGAGGACAGAAATGATGATGTTGGACCTGATGACTGTCACGCCCGGTGTAGTCTGCAGGCTCAAGGAGAGGAGGGGACAATAAAGAACAACATAACCTCCTGTATTTGCAAATAACTCACAAATCCTTTTTCTTAACTTCTCCACGTGCTTTGCCTTAGTATTTTTTTATGGTGCCAAGCTGCCTATGTTACTTAGGGCTTGCGTAAAGGCATACCTCACTCTCTACACCATAAAGGCACAAGGTTCTGCTAGCACAAGGGTCTTGTGAGTCTGCTCTCCCTCATCAGCCTGTCCTACCACCCCACTGCACTGTTTGCTGGAAGCATCAGATGAGACAAATCCAGTCCCAGGCTGGCAGAGCCCTGTTTGCGGTCCTCAGCTGCCCTAAAAGCACCCTCAACTACCAGGGAGGCTGAGGCCAGCGCAAGTTCCCCATTTTGTCTCCAGAAAGTTGTCCTTTCAAGTGCTTGAGTCTGAATAACTTAAATCCATCCCCATCCTGAATCCATTTTTAATTCCTACAGTGGAAGCCTGCTGTTGCTTTGGGCTTCAGCACCTGAAAGCAGAAAGCACCGCAGCCCTCACCACGGGGGAAAGCTGCTTTTTCCCTTCTGAGGGATGGGGCCCGTTCCTCAGTCAGTGTTTTTGACAGAGACAAGATTGCTGGTGGGGAGAGGCTGTTGGCAGCTTCCTGTGAGCCATCAGCAGTGCTCGGTGCCGATGCAGCTGTGGCTTTTGAGCAACGATTTCTCGCCGGGTGCTTGTTTGCCTTTACCATGGGAAAAAACAGGGAGCTGGTCTTCTGCACGATCTAGTGGCAGCAGAAGTCAGATTTCTATGCACCGCATGTGAGCGGTAATGACTTCTTGTGAGATCTGAATCTTATCTTCACGGGCCAGGCCCTGATACAGCCCTCAGAGGCAAGAGGCCACAGCACGAGAGGCAGAGGGATGCAAAGTGCTGCCTGGGCTGCTGTGCTCCAGCATGCTGCCAGGCGCCAGGCTCAGGCACAGCCGGGGTTGAGGATCCATCCTGGCTCAGGGCTGGACTTAGAACTCCCCAAGAGTGACCCAAATCTACCTCCCGGGTTCATCAGCTCTTTGCTATTCTGGGGCAGGACAGGCTTTTACTTTCAGCCCCCAAAGGTTGGTTGTTCGGACGTGAGCTGGTGGGAGAAAGCGTCCTTCAGTCGAGCTGTGAGGGCTGTGCAGGGGGGACCTTGCTGCTGAGGGTTGGGGTGATTTTGTCATCCAAAAACCTGCTCTGCTCTTGGGTTTGGCCCTCGTTGGCGGGGTCAGGCTGGGGCAGCGGTGTCTGACAGGGCGGCTCACGGGTTGTCTCTGGGACAGATCAAGGTGGCCCTGTGGAGGTCCAGGTCCCACCTCGGGACCAGGAAGAAATCTGCCCTGCCTTCCCAAAGGACAAGATCGGCAAAAAAATCATGCTTCTCATCCTCAGCCCAGCTGCCATTCACTCCCCCCTTCCCATTTGCTCACTATAAGCTTTTTTTGTGACCTCTTTTTTTCTCTTCTGTTGCCATCCTTCTCCCTTTAGCCTCCTTTCCAGCACTGATCAGCACGTGCGTTGCCTTTCTGTACCACCAATCCCCAGCGCAGTGACCTGTAGATAACATGTCGATGTGTAATATGTGTATGTAGATAACAGCGTGACCCCTGAGAGCGCAGTGACCCAGCAGCAGTTGGGGTTTATCTGATTTCTGAGCTGTTATGAATGAGAAACTTCTTTTTCGGGACCCCCATCTGGGTGGATAATGCCTTGACCCTGCACCTGGATGATATGGGGCCACCAGGAGGGAATTTTCTTGCCCTAAATCCCCTGTTGTCAACAGCAGGAAGGATGTCTTCAGGCCAGGCACTCTCATGGTGTGGTCCTAATGTGGTGATGTTATAAATTACTCGCCGCTCCTGAAGTGAACTGTGGAGATAAAACAGCCCTGAGAGTTATGAGCAGGGAGCATTTCATCCCTTGAGGTTTTGAGATGTTTCTCCTCTGCTTTGGGGCTATTTCCAGGCATTTCAGGCACATCAGGAAGAGTCCCGTGTGTCTGCACAAGGGGCCAGAAGCAGCCCCCTCCCTCTCCCTGCCCCAAAATTAATGCCTTAGAAAAATGCAAAGCTCTTAATCTGCTTTACACGTGATTTGAAAGCAGCGGCAGTGCTTCAGCACAGCGGCGGTAAGAAACACGCTCTTAAACTCCGATAGCCGTACAATGGCACGTTTCAAGGTTATCGTTCTTATACAGTGCAGCCTCTGTGCTGTTCCCGTGCCCACGCGGACACAGCCCTGCGGTGCCTGTTCCCATGGTGGACCCGGAAAGGCTCCGTGGGTCCGTGACCAGCGGAAAATCAGAGGTGCGATAGCAGGAACGACTTCCGTGGGCTGGGGCTGAGTGGGACCCTGCATGTGATCGCTCCATTTCCTATTGACGCTGAGCAGCGCCTCAAAAAAAAAAAAGTGTTGATGCTAAAAATACAAGGTAGAGAAGAAGTCGGTACGAATAACTGCTGCACGCAAGCCTGTCTGCACATGCTAGTTTGGAGTCTCCTGTTTTTCCCATGCTGGAAAAACCACGTGTGAGAGTGCATAATAAATGGCAAGGATGCTCAGCTCCTTGTCCGGCAGTGAATCCAAGGGAGCATCGGGGTGTTCGCGGGGAAAGTCACCGCTCACCAAAAGCACGGGGCCTCGGTGGACTTTCCAGCTCGTAAAAAATAGATTCACCACAGACAGCTCGTGCTGCCGGCCGCGGTACTGCGGGAGGTGCTGGCAGCACGCTGGGCCCCCGCACCACAGCCCCGGTTAACCCGATGGGGAGTGGTATGAGTAAGAAAAACCCCACCACTGCCATAGCCTTCTTGTGCCTAACTTATCGTTGGCTAAACTCAAGCCTGCCTGGCCTAATCCCAGTGAAAAAGCTGCCAATGCAAAAACGCAGTGGGCTGGAGGAAAGAGCAGCGGGCAGGGATGCGTGCCTGGACCTCCTGCCCGGTGGGCTTGCCATGGGTTTGCCTCTCCCCATGGGCAGCACCAGAGCGGGGATTTCGGTGCCCGGTGGGGAACAGAGGGCCGGAGCACTGGGCTTTTCCGCAGATGCCTCACTTCAGTCAATCAGGAAGCGGTGACGCAGGTTATGGGTTGGGTTTGAGGTTTCGGAAACCTTGTCTAAAAGTCGGTCTCCTCGCCCCGCCGTATTTCTGAAGCGCGAGGCCGCAGCGGAGGCTGGTGGGGAGAGGAGGAATGCCGGCCAAAATGCAGCTCCCAGTCAGATGTAGCAGGAGGATTTTCCTGGCTGTTTGTGTAATCCTCTTTGTGGGATGCACAGCACAAGGTAACGCCGAGCGGTTGTTCTCTCTGTAATCCTCTTTCTGGGCGAGGCAGTGTGGGCCAATGAGGCAGCCTCCGAATTTAAGGGAGAATATTTCAAATTGACCTTCTTCTGGGAGGAATGAGGTCTGCTTAGGAAACCTGCTTTGCTAGCGTGTTGTTTTCTGGAGGGAGAATTGGAAGAAAAGATGCCTTTTGCTAGCGGAACATTTCTGCGTACCTCACCCAGACTCTATAAGACTTTATGAAATAAGCTACTCTATGCACACATACATCCACTACATATATGCCAATATATATATATTTTTAACCAGCCCTTTCTCAGGAGTCTGGTAACGTCCCGTTATTCCGTTATGCAGTTACAGACTAAGCCTGTTGCAGTCCCCATGTCATAACTACTCTGGTCTACTTCTGGGGGGGAGGAAACGAAATCGGGCGTCAGTATGAGGAAATTAAACGGTTTATTCAGTGCAGAAAAAATTGCAACACGCAGCACTACAACAACGAAAAGGAAATGTTGATTCATGATGACAAGTGCCCTGTGGATTCATTTCTTGCAAGAGGGAGGCACTTACCAAGCATGTGTAGGATAATTTGTTGCCAAACCCAGGCTGTGACAGGGAGAAACTTTCATTATGCACCTACCACTGTTTCTACGCCGAGGATGATCTTTCAGAGCTTATAGCCTTCTTTCTGCGTAATGCTTATTTACAAAGTATTCGGCTGCAGTTGTTTCTTTCCTTGCCCCTGTTATTGCAAAAAACCTTCTTCATAAGATGCTAAGAGAAGTAAATAAATAAGAAAAGGGAATACGCTGCGAAAGCAGCAGGAAATCCTACGTGAGAGATTTTTTCTCTTACGGAAGAGTGTAGGAGGAAGCTGAAAGTCATCTAGCACATTGTGGCAATATATGGGGCAATAGAGAGCCGTAATTACAGACAGATATTCCCAAGAAACCAAGAAAAATTAGATAAAGTGCCAAAAGGAGGAGGACGTGCCAGGAGGCTTCAGAACAAATTAATTAAATGAGACCGAGAGGAAGGACGCAGTACTGTTGCTTCCATCCTTATTTTCTCCTTTTGGTGATTTTGGAAGTCTTGTTTGTCAGCGTCAGCCCCGGGGCACCGAGCTGAGGCGGTGGGTTCGGGTAATTTTGCTGTCGCGATGCCCAAGCCGGGGTTGGCGGGTGCGGTCGAGTAACCCAGGGCTGCTCCCACCAGGTGCCCCCGTGCAGAAGGCGTGGTACAAGAGGGTGAGGTGCCGGCCCGACGCCTGGTCCCCCAACTGCATCGAGGAGAGGGGGCCCTGGTTCCACCTGCCTGACGGCGGAGCCAACAGGATCCTCCCTCCCATGGCCGACCCGTCCCTGTAAGTGTGCGCAGCGCCTCGGGCCGTGAGCACCCGGTGGGGCCCTCCGGGCGCTCTGGCGAGGCGCTGGCGGGTGGGCTGGCTTCACCCCGGGGGTGCGGTGTTTGCCAAATAACAAGGAAAACAGCGAATTTGTAACGAGCTCGCTGCCGCTCGGCGTTTCAGGATGAAGAACCACCAGGAGCTGGGCGACATCTTCCCGCTCTCCGAGGAGTCGGGCTCCGGCTTGGACACGGCGCTGGAGACGGAGCTGGCCTCGGGGTCGGGGGCCGAGGCCATCCCCGCTGCCTGGGCCGCGCAGCGCCCGGGGCTGCCGGCGGGGCTGGGGCGGCGGCTGACGGAGGAAGCCCTGCTCCTGTAGGGCCCCGGCCGCCATCACGGG
>VXAA01004402.1:132874-146298 GCA_013399115.1 Anseranas semipalmata | reverse complement strand
GGGCCTGCGGGCGGGGGCGGGCTGGGGGGACCCGGCGACGGGGCAGCGACAAATAACGGGTTTGTCACTTGGTCGTGTTTTTTTTGGGGGGGCTGTTCCCTCGCTTTTCCCTACGCGCGCTCCCTTTCCAGTGCGTGGTTTCGTCGCGGAACTCGGCTTCCATCTTTCCTCCCAAGCGGCGGCAGCGAGGCTTCGCGGGCAGCAGCGCGGGGAGCGCCCGTGAAGCCCCCGGCAGCCTGCGGGGCCGCCCCGGAGGCGGCAGCGGTTGTTTCCAGTCCTTCAGGGCCGTCGAAACGGCGGCCGCCGTGTAGGTTTGACCTAAACGAAGTGGGTAGCGTGCTGCGATATGTGGATTAAAAATATATATAGTTTAAAGAATCGGCTAGATGAATACGCCTTGAATTCCTGCAGCATGTGCATTCCTTAATGCACGTCCTTGTCTCTGTTGGACATGCAGGAGCTTTCTAGGGCTTCATGTGGGGTTGGGATTCTGGCCCAGTTCATCAGCTTCTGGGAATCCCACAAGTCCCTTACTACGGCTGTAACGTGTAAGGACCTAACGCAGAGTGATTTCGGGCCTGATGTAGCAAAACTTCTAATGCATGTCTTTTGCATGAAGTCGAGAGCATAGTGTAGTGTTTAGCCAGCTTCTTAAAACCTTAGTTCTGTCTTTACTTTATTAAGTGGGAACGTAATAAGCCATATTATAAATTCTTAAAATAAACTTCTCATCTTGCATAGTTTTCCTACAGCAATGTCTTTGATAGCAACTGGAAGAGATGCTAGCTGTTGATTTCTTTATTCTGTATGTTCTTGTCCTCTCCGGATGAGATCACGGCTAATTTCTGAGGTGTATAGTTGGAACGTTCATACACAGTGTATTGAGAAGTGGTGTGTTACCAGTGCTAGGTCTGTCTGACTGCTTTAAATGATGGTGTGGCTTCGTAATTTGGAAGGTCTGTGTGAGCATCTTGTGTAATGCTTACCTAAAGGTAGTATGCTTCCCTGTTTAGCTGGGGTGGTGGTGAAAAGTTTAAGGCTAATCTGGAAAACAAGTACAGAACTAAAGAAAAAAATATGGGCGTGCTAAAATAACTTGTGTTACAGTTTAAAATAGTCTAAAGATCTGGAATTCTTGGTGAAGTTTTCTTCCTTCTCTGTTCCCTCCCCCAGGAGCCAAAAATCAAGAACAGTTCTAGTGTGCAGTTTTTTTTTTTTAAGCTCATTTCTTGTTTGAGCAGTGAATGCACATAGTGCTTAGCAGAAACTTGGAGGACCGCTCAGTCTTGGGTTTGACCACCTACCTGCTCAACTGCTTTTGCTTTTCTCTGAGAATATCAAGTATGTATAAGTAGGCTTCAGTTACAGAGTTACGTATGTCTTTGGGGATGGAACTAGGACTGCTTGCTAGCCGAACAAATACCAAGTCAGTTTAGTCTTGTGTGAATTACTGTTTTATAGCTGCAAATTGCACCATGTCTTGCAATATGATACTCAGTGTTCTACTGCTAGGCAGTTGCATTTGTATTAAACTGTCTTGTAGTTTTTTTGTTATTAATCATACATTTAAAACTTCAGGTCCCCCAGATGTTTTGAATGTGTTCTTATTCAATTGTCGAGATTAAATTGGTGAAGCGAGGGTGACTGTTTTGTGTATACCAAAATCATCTAGCCGAAGTGGATGCTCTTGTTGAGAACCAAGTGTAACTCCTCAAACTAAACAAAAATGTTCTTAAAAATAAAGCTGCCCTAAATTAGTGAAGTGTTGTCTGCTTTAGTACATCAAAGCAGATTAGTGCCTAATTGCTAGGAAAAATGTGGGATTTCATACTAACCGTGTTGAGTTTCCCACAGAGCTGCTAAACATGTTTTGCAGTTTCTTGTAAGAAATGTTTGTGCAAGGTCAAAGGATGATCTTCCCTGCTGTGTTGCTTGATACTACTCAAAAGTTTGTGCCTCGAGAATGCTGTTGCAAGGTGAGGACAAGCATTTAGTGCTTACGGTATATTGGTGCCTGGAGCAGAATTACAGGTAAACTTGGAACATGCGATGTATCTGATGGCAGAGTTGCATGGCTGAGGTAGATCATATGAAGAGCTACTGTCTCCTGAGCCTCCTAATGCTCTCTTTGTTTCTGAAGATAATTACAGGGCGTAGGAAGAGGCAGCAAATAAAAGTTCCTTATTCGCCTTTGCCAACCAGGGGGTTGCTTTAGGCCTCTTGTTATATCCCATGTTAGCTGTTTCTTTTCACCTTGCTTTGATCCATTATTCTTCCTACTTCTGGTCAGCTGTGTTCCTGCTGTTTATGCAGTAAGTTATAGTGGGTATAACACAACGTGTATTTTTTGGCATAATATCCCAAATCCTCATCCAAGTGGAATAAATTTAACAAGATTTTTTTGGTGTGGTTAGAAGGGATTAATTTTTTGAAAGTGAAATCAGTGATTTAACAGTAAATACAATGAAACATTGCAGTGGCAGAAGCCGCATTTGTGTTTGCAACAGTAACATGTTAAAAGTTTTAGTATTTTAATGTAGCAATAATGGTAGTTATGCTGCATACTTGATTAATAAATGTTACATTTTTGTAAGTGCTGCTGCTTGTTGCTGTGATTTCAGTTACTTGCTAGATGAACAACTGTCTGTTGTCATGGCTATATCTTGGGTCTTCAATACAGAATGGCTTTGTAACTTCATGGAAGCTCAAGCAGTTTTCCCTAGCGTGCGGTGCACAGCTGCAAGTAAATACTGCATTTAAAACGGAGTGTCCTCTGTGAAGTAATTTACCTAATTCTTGTTATTCCAGAGTTTTCTTGGAGGCTTTTTTAGTCCCGTTTGTGAGATTGATGTTATTCTTAACGATGCCGAAACACGAAAAACAGCAGAAATCAAAACAGAAGATGGTAAAGTGGAAAAGCATTTTCTCTTCTATGATGGTGAATCTGTTTCAGGAAAGGTAATTTATTTTTTTTTTAAGGGGCTATTAATTACTGTACTGATTCTAGCATGCTAATGCATATAGGAAATTAAATGAACAAACATAAGCAAGAACTGCCATTTCAGGTTGCGGTGTTACTCAAGGAAAACACTATTTTCCTGTATCTGGTCTCTTTAACCATAGCTATTCAGGCAACTGACAAAACTGAGCCTTTTCAATAGTTTGCTGTTTGTTTCCAATAATCTTTTTCCGGTCATCATGTCTTTATGAATAAGCTGTTTGTGCAACCACGTGCAATGCTGTCGTTGTTTCTGACAAGAAGCTATTCCAAACTGGACCTGCCCTCCCACCCTTCCCCTTGAGATCCAAAACCCACAACTTCACATGTGTAAAAGTAATTTCTGGCTGGTGCAGCCAACGTGCTCTGCATACCCTGAAGCTAAGCCTTATGTTTCATGCCCTGAAGTGGTTTTTGGAACTGCAGCAGAGGAGCAACGTATTAAGTTCAGCTGGCTGTTGAGTCAACAGGAGGTTTTTCTTGGTGGGGGTGAAGGGTGAGGAAATGAAGTTACCAGAGGGATTCCTCATCTTTCAGAATTGCATCCAGAAAGTCCTTGCCATCGCTCTGGTTTTACTAGAGTCATTCTCTGAATATTTCTGTTAGGATTCACTCTTCCTCCAAGAAACTTAGGCCAGATATTGTGTTCTGAGACCGACTTCTGAATACTTCAGTCTTGACTGACCTATTGTTGCTGGGCACCTTCCTGCTCTTAAGTTATCCTTCTGTGTTAAGAGTCTGGTTCTCTACAAAGATCCTTTCAGGGATGTGAAACTCTTGCAAGACAGGCCTCTAACTCAGGAAACTGAGGGAACTAGCTTTTACATGTTCACTGGCCTAATGACTTCTCGCTTATATCAGCAAGTCCTGAGAGGCACTGACGAGTTCTGACCAACACAAGCATAGTGGGATCAGGAGGTTTGGAAGAACAGTAATTTGTTGGGCAACTTCCCTCTCTCTTCCTTTGTTTTCATCGCAGAGGTAGATCTTTCAAGTGGTTTACTTTCTACTCAGATATTAATGATGTATTGGTTTTCAAGATACAGGAATTTTTCTGGTAATAGCTGCCTAGTGTGGAAACATTGGATATGTTTAATATTTACATCTTTCCGTAGACAGTAACATTATGGAATCTATCCTTGTGGGGCTGAGGTCTGTTCATGAGAATCAGATTCATAAATCAATGCAAAAATAACAGATGACAATCTACTGCTAAGATCTTGGTTTATCTAAAACTAATACTTGGCTTTCTGCTGAGGAAAGGACTTGAGTGCACTTGACTTGAAAGGAATGCATCTAATGGGAGTTCTTTTTTGGACTTCCAAATATGACTGTTGAAGGATGTTTTGAAGCTCTCTGCTTTCAAAGATGGCAAGAAGGTCACTGGTGGCTTATGTGAACTCTACTGAAGCTATGGATTGGATTCTTAATTGTGAGACTCAAAGGTTTCAAGTCTACCTACTAAGTTCAGTCTCATGGATGGTTAGACTTTTCTCAAAGGCTTTAGTGGGGCCTTGGTAGGTAATGGTTTTATAAACAGCTGTTTGACTTGGTTGCCTTCAAGCTCAGGTAGCACTGTTGAGAAGAGGCTGCAGTTCTCACAGACATGTAGTAATTTCCTTTTTACTAAGACCATGTATTAAGTGAAGGTGTTGAAAACTTAACTGTCTTTTTCTTTCTTTGCCTTTGTAGGTGAACATCTCCTTTAAGCAGCATGGGAAGAGACTAGAGCACCAAGGAATTAGAATTGAATTTGTAGGACAAATTGGTGAGTTACGAAGCTATAAAGGGGATGTTAGGTAGGTGTGGTTTATGGAACTTCGCATACGTGACTGTCAGCAGTTTGGCTGGACCATTGCAACCTGATCGGGTCAGTGGATGACAAGTGTCAAAGGAAGAATATATTCTACTAATTTTAACACAAGTGACGTACTGATTTGTGCTAGTCAGAAAATCATTGGAAGGGAAGATGGGTACATGTGAGGGAGAACTGGGATGGCAAGTATTTTGTCTCAGGTTGGCTAAGAATTTGATTAAGAACCACTAGAGATTTCTGAAGACTAAACTTGTAGCCATGGTACACATGGTTTCAGAGTTCTGACACATGGGGCTTTATGCTTTTGAGGTTTTGATCAGTGGTGCTGTAAAAGCAAACTTTCAGAGTAAAACAGCAGCATGATGGGAATGAGGCATTGAGAAGCCAGGGAGAAAAACAGAGCTTCCATATGTCAACTTCATTTAGTCTGTTGTCCTCTAATAGCTGTATATATGTTCTTCATCTACTCTGATGTATAATTTGTGTTCTCTGAATGACTTTAATTTGATGTAACGTTGAATTTTGTATTTTTCTGGGTCTCTCTCATATGCTACAGTTCAGAAGTTCTCAAGGAGTTATGCAGTAGCAGCTTAAGCTACTGTTTTTTATTCTTGTCCCTAATTCTTTGTATCCTTTCAAGTTTTAATATAGTTAATACAAAAAACATCCCAGTAGTGTGACTTCTCTGTAGAGAGAAGAGACTAGCTCTGGCTGCATGTCTCAAACCTATTTTAAACCTGCTCCTCAGAGTACTTTTCTGACTGGCACAAAAGGTATTGGACATGCAACAGTAAATAAACCTTGTATTAAACACTTGTCATAGCAACCAAAGCACACCTTTTATTTATTTGTGGTTGTATTAGGAAAATAAGCAGTTTCTAGTGAACATGTTTCCATCAACTTGGTGGTAATAAACTGTAAAGTTGATGTGTTCGCTTATTTTCTTCTGGAATGTGTCAGTCTGTGTAAAACCACTTCAACTGCTGCTTACGTTCTTACCTGATATTTTTAGTTTTGAATTGTGGAGAAGCTTGTTCTTAGAATGTACTAAAGTGGGTGTTCTTTTAATGATAATGTTAACTTTGTCTAACTTTCTATCTCTGTGAGAATTGCATGACATAGACCTAGGGATGGATAACAATCACAGTGGTCTGGCCTAGTGACTGGAGATGCAATTGCTGTGTGATTCTGGTGTGTTTATGCTTAAGTTTTAAGAACTTGTTTTCAAATGACTGACTTAGACCGGTAGTAATGATAAACCATTTCATAAGTGGTGTTCATTTGCGGGATACCAGTTGTAATCAGTGACATGTCCTTAATGGGCTAATCTTGCTGTTGCTTAAGTTTTATCCTTTTGGCAATAAATGCCAGAAGCCAAAACTCAGCAAATGATGCAAGGCAAGAAGTACTTGATATAAAGCTAGCTAAACTGTCCTTTAAGGAAAGGAGAAAAAAAAAAAAATCCCATGGTAGCAAAGCTTCAAGTATGTGTTCTTTTCACTGCAGTTGGCTCTTTGGGAGTGCTTACTGTGGGTTGCTGAAACGGAAGATAACTTTGAGGAAAAATTGGATAAAAAGTTGGTCAAATGTGTTGCTTGAATAAAATTACTTGCTTTTGTTGTCCTCTCCCATCTGCTATTGTTAAGTTAGAGATAGTTGTTTGCTAAAAATAAACACCGAAACCCGCTTTCCTTTATCTTTCTCAACTGTAGAGCTCTTCAATGACAAAAGCAATACTCATGAATTTGTAAACTTAGTGAAGGAACTTGCCTTACCTGGAGAACTCACCCAGAGCAGAAACTATGACTTTGAATTCATGCAGGTCGAGAAGCCATACGAATCATACATTGGTGCCAATGTCAGACTGAGGTTTGTAACTGCTAGGTCTTTTTTCCCCTCCTACCCTGCAAATAGCAATTTAGCAATTGTGCTTTCCCTCTCCCATGCCCCCACACTCCTTGGATTTCAAATCAGACATTTACAGTGAGTAGCTAATGTGCCTTGTTTTGAGGTGTTGAGAATGTTATAATATAGCCTCTTCTACTTTATTTGGAATTGCTCAATGTTGTTTGTATAGATCAAATTCTCTCACTTCAATGAAATGAAAACAGTCTATATCTTTCTCTTAAAAAGGGAAAAAAAAAATCAAAAAAACCACAACATTTTTACATAAAAGCATTTTGTCTTGTATTTTAGTGTCTTATTCCTTTCTGCTTAGTCTTAAAGAGAATGTACTGTGGTCTTTCAAAGAATGACCTGTACTTCAGAACACGAAGAGTTTTACTTATGTAATTCTGGCTAACTTTGTGGCTTTCTTCCTAGGTATTTTCTAAAAGTGACAATAGTGAGACGACTGTCAGACATGGTGAAAGAATATGATCTGATTGTTCACCAGCTTGCTACGTACCCAGACGTAAACAACTCCATTAAAATGGAAGTAGGCATTGAAGACTGTCTTCATATAGAGTTTGAATACAATAAGTCAAAGTAAGTGTGACTTAGAATGAAACATGTTCAAGTAAGTATTTTGGGTCAAAAGGGTAGAATACGAAATCCTTGATGAACAGCCTGGCATCTAGGGGCTTGAAATGTGAAGTGACGCTTTCAGTGATTATTGAGCTGTCTGGTTACTAATTATGATGGGCTTTTTTGAGGAATACTTGTCTGTTCTGCCTTAAGTATCTGCAGTGACCTTTCTATTTGTACTGAAGACTCGATTTCTGCAGTTATGATTTTTGAATAAAACTACAGTACTTCCTTTACTAATACTGCAGTGATGGAAAGGTGTTAACTGCACTAGTCTGGCTGAGATGCTTAGCTTGGTGGGGAAGTAAGCTCCAAGTAATTAAGAGGCAGATGAAGTAATTGCCCGTATAACTTCTTTTGAAGAAGGTGTAAAAGTTGTGGTTTTTATTTAATGAACGACCCTGTTCTGTTCTTTTAAAGGTATCACTTAAAGGATGTGATTGTTGGAAAAATTTATTTCCTGTTAGTGAGAATAAAAATTCAGCACATGGAGTTGCAGCTGATCAAAAAGGAGATTACTGGAATTGGTAAGAGAAACAAAATCCAAAAGAGATGGCAACTTGTATCCCAGTTGAGCCTTATGCGGACTTGGAGAATGAAGTCGATAGTTGCATGTTTGGCTAAACTGATGCTCCATGCACTTCTTTCTCACTGGTGTTTGACTACTGTTTGTATTTTGTGCGTTGGTTATCATACCTAAGGTCTGTGTTACTGTTCTGGGGATGTGAATGTTGGGCTGGCTTCACAAGATTGAACCATTGTAAATGGACCTTGTGCCAAAANAAGCAAATGTTTAAGAGACTCAGCCTTATTGCATTGTGCTTCCATCCTTAGCAAAGCTGTAGGAAAACATGACACCTTTTGCCAAAAAAAAAAAAAAAAAAAAAAGCTTAAACAGCCTTGATAGATAACGAACAAGTGAGGAGGTTTAAAATGCATCCTGAAGACCTCTCCGCCTCTGCGGAGAAGCTGGTAAAGTGGGATTGGTAAAAAGTGGCATGAAATCTCTTCTGCTCTAGAAGTGTATAGTTTTCAGGCAGCGTAAAACCAATGCAATGAAAACATCTAGAGACTTTGAAGCAGAAATGGTTTGATTATTGCAGATCAGACTTGCACACTGTGGAACTAGGAAGGCAGTAAGAGCTTGTGGCTAATGACTTCCTTCCCGAGTGGCTGGGGCCCTAGTGAGTTACTTGTGTGTGGAATCAAGAAAGCCTCTGTAGTAACAGAGGAATGGCAGAAAGCTCTACTTCTGTTGCGTACTTTGTGGCTAAACTAGGTATACTTCATCCTAGGTACTGGAGAAAGGGGGCTCTTGTGCTGGATGGTAACTCTTCAAGGTTTCCAGTCTGACTGACCTAGCAGTATCAGTTGCTAGCACTGCCCACTGAACAGAACGGTTTCACAAATCCTACCCTGCACGCTTGTCCCTTATTTAAAGCCTGTGTACTGGGGGCTCCCTTGAAGCACTGGCTACTACCTCTTTTGTATCAGTGCTGGGAAAAGATAGTAAGAAGTAGTTACTCTGTCTAAAAGATGGTTTTGCTTGCTTTAATTGCGCATAAATTAAATGCAAAATAAAGACAAAAAAACCCTGGTGATGTGTAGTTTAAATGCTGCAGAGTGGAAATTGCTGTGATAAAGCTTTGTTGATGTGTTTAAAACGGAAGCACGTTCTCAAAATGAAAACTTGTTTTCCCAGGACCCAGCACCACAACAGAGACTGAAACCATTGCCAAGTATGAAATAATGGATGGTGCACCAGTTAAAGGTAAATACTTGTGATTCTATTTTGAAGGGTAAGCATTCTGAGTTAACTACTTAAAAAAAAAAATATATATATATTACTCCATATATATATGGAGTAAAAGAGTGACTTGGGTAAACTTTTCTTGGAGAAACTACCTTTCTGCTTGGGTTGCTGAAATGATAGTGGATTTTCCTATTCAAAATGGGTATTTGCATTGACTTAAGGAATCTTATTTGGGATCATAGTGATTCTTAGACTGACTTATCATTGAAAATTCTGACTAATCAACTTAGCACTTTAGTTTAAACCTGACTCCTTGATGTAGGTCAGCTGTAGAGAGTTCAAGATACAATTTCTTTTTGTCTTGCCTGGTTACCATGCTTCTCTTGACAAAAATGCTTTTCATCTTTGATTTCACACTTGCCTGTGAGGTTTGTTTTTTAAATCAAACATTTTAGCTCTGAGCAGTTGCTGCCTGTCTTCAGGACTCAGACATGCAAGTGCTTGTAGATGCCATAGGTGGCAGCAGTACTGTGAAGGTGCTTCAGTAGCAGAAGATGGTGTAACGGGCCTTATCTAAGCATGACGATTAAATTGTAATCTAGACTGCCACTTGCTTCCTGCTAGTGGGAGCTGGTGCTGATGACTGTGGAACAATCTTAAATGATCTGAAACCTAATGAGGTGCAAGTGACTTGCTGGTGCGAGGGCTATTGCCCTCTTGCCTCAAATATTGGAAGTCTGTCGTTCCCTTTTCCTCTGCAAAAAGAAGAGGCATGATGTTTGGGAAGGTGCCTTTATTTTGCATGGCTTCTGAGACTATTAATGTTGTCCAGTTTTCAGGAACTAATTGAAACTTTCCTTTTTAAGGTGAATCAATTCCTATAAGACTGTTCTTGGCAGGCTATGACCCAACTCCTACAATGAGAGATGTGAACAAGAAATTTTCAGTGAGGTACTTTTTAAATCTAGTGCTTGTGGATGAAGAAGACAGACGATACTTCAAACAACAGGTATGGTCTATAGGAATTTCACTGCAGAATTCTGGGGCGTTGTGCATGCTGCTTTGAATGTTTAACGCATTGGGAACCAGTTATGCTTTGTGTGTGAAATACATGTTTCTGCTGTTGAATGTATTGGAAGCCGTATAGAAAATCTTTGCTTGCAGAAAGAAGTCAAGGAGGATGATGGATATGATGGATACTATTTCAGCAAGGAGAGAATGCTCAGTGCCATAAAACAATCTTGTACTGTGAATATCCAGACAATGCACTTGGTGGCTAAATGAGAGATAGATGCCTTTGCTTGGTTGCTTTTTCTAACTACTGCAGATAATTTCCCTTCCCAGCATTATCCCAGGTTCAAAACTGCAAACCTGTAGTAAGGGCAAGACTTTTGACTGAAAAAGTAACAAAAGTTGAGGACCTACTGAGGAGAGGAATAATGAAAAGAATAACTGGAAAGAATCTATGTGGATTATGACAATGTATACCAGAATTTTCTTTCTAAAGAATAGACAAGGTGATGTAATTAAATGTGGAAAACAGAAGGTAAACGGGCAGTAACTAAATAGGTAAACTAAATTGACATCTTTCTGTTAGCTATGCAACAGTGCAGTGCGTGTGGAAAATAATTTTTTTCCAAAAGCCTTTGCCTATTTCACCTAGGAATTTATCATAATGATACTTGATACTACTGGCTTAATGGTAAGTGGTTGTTTCAAAAGTGTTTGCTTCCTCAAATAGGAAATAATTTTATGGAGAAAAGCGCCTGAGAAGCTGAGGAAACAACGAACAAACTTTCACCAGCGATTTGAATCTCCAGAATCACAAGCATCTGCTGAACAACCTGAAATGTGAACTGGTAGGAGGTGAAAAACTTTGCAATGCTTCAGCAGGTTAAAGATGGCAGCAGCCTGTGGGAAAAGAAGGCCAAAATTCCCATTACAACTGTCTTCCTTCATCTTGCAGTGCTGCATTTACCATACTACTAAAACATTCTTCAGTTAAACATTCAAGTATGTATATACCTTTAAAATAAAGTGCTTTCTCAAACACTGGAACTTTCTTAAGCTATTTTATACTGCACATTTACTTTTATTTGTTAATGTTATATGCACTTGGATATGCATAAGCTTAAATCTAGTTATTTCCACGCATGGTAGGCTGGTATATTTGATTTTTGCTGATCACCTATACAGTGAAGACAAAAGCATTTCCCTTCTCATGTTGTTTATTGCATGTCTTTTTGCAATGTTGCTTATTTGCATTTGTTTTCATTTTGAAATGTAAGACAAATGACTAAATCACACTAAAAATCAAGGTTTATGGTTTATTGTCCTAAGATTTCTAATCACTATGTTAGACAGGGTTTAACTCGAACTGCATGTATATGCACTATGATTATAACTGGAGCTGTCAGATACCTTACCAAGGTTACTAAGAAGCTTTGAATTTCTGTAGCAAAGAATGTTAGAAAACATCTTTGCCCTCCTTCCCCCAAATTCTGACTTTGCCATTCTTCCCTTAAGCCTCTCATCTGAGTCGCTCCTGACTGTTCATTGCCCACTAAGTAGTGACTTTGGAGATGTTCTCATGATTTCACCTTCAGGTGGTGAGTGGATAAAGTATCTGAACGTAATTCTCTCTCTCTCTCATTGATGAAAGAAACACTGGTATCATTGATTATTTTGCAAATACACAAAATAATGTGGTTCCTCCTGGTTTCATGCTTCCATTGTCTGCAGTCTTTCTTCACTGTCCTGATAGGAAAGGCAAAGCATCTTCAAAGGATATCCTGTTCCTCATCCATCTAGGCCCGTGATGAGGGTAAACATGCTTTTTGTGCTCTTCTAGAAAGGTATTTTTGAAGCCAGGCAAGCCTCAAAACTGTTAGAGGCTTGTCTAGCACAGCTAATTGTTTGTCTTGATCATCTTGTATGCATTTAGTGTTTGAAGAAATAGCTTAAACGAGTTAGCCTTCATCTACTCACAGTTGAGCATGTAGTCTGTTATCAGACATGTGGCTTGGGCATAAAAGGAAGCCTGCTGTGTGGAAGGCTACTTGCGCTTGTAGTTCACTTGGCCTTTAAACCAAGACTTCTCGACTTCAGTGCAAGTGTCATTGGTAACCTTACTTTATGAGTAAGCAAATAATTGAATTACTTTTCTGTAAGAACTGTTTTATTACTGTGGCACTTTGATAAAGCAGACAAAGATTCTGTGTACTTTATGCTAGGATACTTCTAATATGGATATCTTTGAGAGCAAATTTAATTCCCTCATGTAAGTGCCTGTATGGAAACTTAAAGAATAAAGTAAAAAGCCAAATATTTTCATGGTCACTTGCATGTTGTTATCTGGAGATTATTCCAAGAGATTTTGAAAAATGATTGTATTTAACCAGCCTCAGATTGTGCAACCGTGTATAATAAACAAGAACCATACGGAGCTGCTATTTGAATTATTAAAATAGCTGTATTCTCACTGAGCATCTGGCTTGTCTTTGTTACTGAACCTTCTCCCAGCTCTGCCTTTGCAGGTGCAGGTCACCTCATGACAGGAAACCGCTGGTGTGACTGAAGTAAGGTGTGGTAACGGGATCGCTGTGTACAATACTGGTTCATGTGGGGAAAGGATCCTAGTAGAAAAGGGTTTATTTTTCTCCAGTGAGAGCTGTGAAATGTTATTAAGCTGGTTTTGCTCTGTTCCTTCCCCTCCAGCGTGCCACAGCAAAGCTAAGCGTGCAGCTGGAGGCTGAGGGCTCCTAGTGGAGGCTCCCACCCTAACTCAGCCAGGCCTGGGTGGTGCCGGCAGCCGCGTGAAGATGAGCGCTCTGATTCGTGTTTCCAGAGCGGGAGAGGATGGGGACTCGACCTTGGACGTGATGCAGAGCTGAGACGCACCGAGACGTTGTTTTCGCTGCCCCGGGAGGCAGCGGCGGTAGGGAGGAGCTCAGAGCGAGCCCTGGCCGCGGCCGCCCGGTGCCAGGTAAATGGCGAACCCGCTCCGCGGGCCGCGCGAGGGCGGGCCTCCGCCGCCATNCTCGCCCTGCGCCATGGCGGGGCCGCCGCCGCCCGCCTGCGCGCCGCCGCCGCCTCTTCCTCCTCCTCCTCCTCGGGCGGCGGCGACGGCGGCTCGCGGGCCCCCGACACCTCCCTCTTCGTGCCCGTGCCGCTGAAGCCCGTGGGCGACGCGGCGGAGGAAGACGTGGGCGCCGAGCTCACGCGGCCCCTCGACAAGGGTGAGGGCGGCGGCCGTTGGGCAGCGGCCGTGAGGGGCTAGGGGCGGCCGGTGAGGCGGGGCGGGGGGCGGGGGGGGGCCCGCCCGGAGGGGG
>VXAA01004402.1:3032-132867 GCA_013399115.1 Anseranas semipalmata | reverse complement strand
TGAGGGGAGGTTCCGCGGCCTGGTTCCTCCGCTCCCGGTGCTGGGGCAGCCGGGGTGAGGGGGTAGGGAGCTGGGCCGGAATCCGCGGCAGCGTGGCTTCCGAAGCCGTAGCTGCGGCTGAAATTAGAAACCGGGCTTCTCTCAGATAGCGCTGTTATAGACCTGTGTGTAACGAGCCTGGATCAAAATCAGGCAAAACATCTAGTATTTCTAGTTATGGACCATCAGTTTTAGACACTTATCCTTAAGTTTCAGTCAGAACTATGTAGATCTGCATGTATTTTCTTGGTTTTGTGCATCTTAAAGTACAAACAAGTAAATGTAAGCGTAGGTGCCTGCGTACCAACCGTGAAAGCTGCATCAAGAACGATGTGCTTCCCTGCCCTCTGCGTTATGAGGGTTGCAGAGTATGGCAGGAGCAGAACAGCTTTAACTTTGGCCTTGACAGGAAGTAAATAGCATCTTAGATGTTTTTTTGTATCTTTTATATATCTGTTAGGCGTATCTCCTGTCATTGTGCTTGATGCGTTCATTTTTTTTTTGACGCGTAAGTGGAAACAAAAGAAAATCTGTTGTTGACCTTTAGATGCTCTACGCTTCTGTCTTTGTCTCTGAATATAATTATATCTCAAGAAACATAGTGCAAGTTGTAAATGCTTTTTCAGTGTTTTGTTTATTTGTAAACCATGCAGCCTGTTCCTTCTGCTCAGGAATGGTCGTGTTTTACATAGCTCTGCCAGAATGCTGTCCTCAAGACTTATTAAGTCAGGAACAAGTTCCTGCTCCTTTTGATGTTTGGTGATGCCAAGCATCGAGTGTATAAGAGAATGTTTGCTTATAAGTTCTCCTAATTAAGTGTTCTGATAATATATTATTTTTATTATCCCCTGGTATAGGAAGCATGGGAAAATGATCTTAATTTGTTTGGAGCCTTCAAGAAAAGGATACTTGGCCCTGACAGCTAAAAAGCATAGTTAGGAGAGAAATCCCGAACAGCTGTAGTGCACGAAATCTGTATTGTCTTCAGACTTGTCTTCAAGTATTGGCTTAAATTAGGAGTGTGTTCCTCAGGTGTCAATAAATATGAACAGTGGCATCTTATGCATGCATTATTCATTGTCACTTAGATTAGACAAGCAGTTACGTTGGATTTCTTCAAAGAGTTCTCTTCAAACTGAAATGATGTGGGAAAATAAACATAGATTCTGTTTGCTCTCTTGACTTTTTGAGAGAGAACAGATTGGCTAAAATTATTTACGTTCCCACAGATGAAAATTAAGTGCTTCAGACACCCTGAAGTTCTTCCACACGAGACGTGTGAGGAATGCCGGCCGGGTGACCGGTGTGCTGCTTGTCTGGCATATCGGCCTGCAGTGCTCTCTCTGTGTTGCTGCCAGCGATTTCGTATTTTGAAACCCATCCATAATGTTGAAGAGGAAACCGAGTGAGACCTTCCTTAGCAAACATCTATTCTTTTTTTATGAAGTAAATGTTCTTCATCTGATTTTCCCCCACGATTCTGACCGTATCTTATGCGTATCGTGTGTCTGTTTTTGTGATATTTTGAGTGAAGATGCTTTGTCAAATTCTACTGTCAAATACTGAGCTGGGTTCAGTAAAGAAAAATTTGTAGGCTGAGTATTTACAGGCTCTCTGATTACAGCTTGTGAAGAAACTTTGTTACTTTTAGTGTGCATAATTACAGTGTGAATCATCTTGTTAGTTGGTTACTTGCTGAATGATACAGTGGTCATACCTTTCACGCTAGTCAAACATGGTCAGTGTAGCAGACACCTTTTTACATTACTCTTGTAAAGCCAGTTTGGCAAACGCTTTTATAGCAAAACTGCTGCTTACTGCCAAGTGGTGGAATTCATTCCCAGCTGCATCTTTACACTTTTCCTACGACTTCATAGGAAGCCCTCCTTAGTGGTGATGTATGCTTTCCATTTTGTTGTATCAAGTAGGTTACCATTAGAAGAGGCATTGCTTTTGAGCTTCTGTTACGGAGATCGTGCCAGAATACGTCGTTTGATAGCCTTTCATTGCTTTTACATTGGTAGGGTTACCTATATATTTGTGTGATGATTACGTCCTTGTTATGAAAAGCCTGAGTGCAGCGTTACGGGAAATGGTAAAACAACGTGGTATTGCTATATGGTGGAATGATTTAAATTCTAAGTAAATGCTTGCTAACCCCCTTGTCTGACTGCTTCCTCAAACAAGCTAATTGTTGAGTGAGCAGGTAATGCCTGAGCACATTACAGGGAAATATCTAAGGAGAAGCTGTGTTTTAAAAACAAAACCCAAGACCTGTGATGCTAAACTTAGATAGGAGGGTGAAAGGAAGCAAGCGGGCCGCTCACGCACGTAGCATCAAAAGAAAGACGTGTAAAGAGAGCAACGAGAGAAGAGAGGGTTGTGGTGAAGATGAGTGATCTGCCAGCGATACAGAGGGAGAGGGATCGGCACCTGGCTCCAACATCTCCAGTGCTCGGCCCAAATGTTGTCCGGTTGGTGGGCAGCACGTTAGCTTTGGTTTGGATGTTGGCCTCCTGGCACGGAGATGATCCGTTAACCATTTTTTAATAAATATGAGCAGAAAAAAATCTACTGTATGGAAGACTAGCACTTTGTGTCATGTAGCTTCAGAATTTTTGATAAAGTCGTTGATTTGGAGCCGTAATGCTCAGTTACCGCATTGAATGTCGAGTGAGTGTCATCAGCCGTCAGACCATGGGCACATGCTTGCTGCTGAGAGACATAAGTTAGGAAAGATGGGATATTGTCGGCAATTTGTGCATCAGAAACAGGAGGTGCCTGAACAAGTGGATTAGTTAGTTAGATGCACAAGGTCACTTGGACTGGACAATGCAAGTCTAACTGAAAAGTACTGCTAAGCAATCAGTAATCCTCAAGTAATTGAGGAGTAAGAGCTAGCACAGTGTTCTGGAATGAGAAAATGGTTAAGAGGGGGAATTCTTAAAACAGGAGTGACTGGTAGAAAGGGGAATTCATGGCAGAGGTAGGGCACATCTCCTGAGTACGTGCCCTGCCTGCCAGTTGTCATAGGAATAGTACTACCTGCAGATAGATTAAGCTAACGTGGCCATACCGAGTCGGGCTGCGATGCCAGCTTGCTTTTGTTTAGATACGCTTTATTGCTGAGTATTTGTGCTTAGGAAGGATCGTGACCTTGGGTGTTGAGGGCTGTGATGGTCCCAATGTCATGTTGCCTTGGATAGTAACAAATGTTCTGGCATTGACCTTTTCCTCTTGTAATAAGACCAGTAGGTTGTGAGTTTAGATATGTCTGATGTTAACTTTTGTAACTTCTTATGGAGGCTTCTGAAGAGAAATTCGTCCTCATGCTTTCTTTTCCTGCAGTGTTTTCCAGTCTGTCTTTGATTTCTGGGGCTCTTAATCATTTTCTGATGAGAATATGGATGTCTGTGTAGTAAATGTAAGCCTGCTGATGACAGCCTTCATCTTGCTTCATTACCTTTGTGAATGTTTCAGAAGTAGTTTTCAGACTGTAATTTGAAATCAGTTAATAACGGACTATTGTAACCATACACGGTATGGGATGTAGCCACTGCTCTCGTGCGTTTGGCTTTGGCTGCACTGGTTTTCTGCTTTGCCAAATTCTTGTCATGTACTGATTTTTGTTATTCAAAGTGGGCTATCTCTGTTCTAGAGTCCAGTTTTTCAGAAAAAGAGGCAATCTTTCAATTATTTGAGGTTGATTTCATGGGAAGCTTTCCACATTGTGGCAGAGATTTCAAATAGTGGGGTAGTTAATTGCAGAGAGCAGAGAGTGGAAGTGTTCTGCTGGCAGACCAGTGGCGTGCTGCATTATGTGCCAGTTCTAGCATTGTATGGACTTTAATTTTAAGAATAACAGGTTTATGGCTAGGTGCTGATGATATTTGCTAGATTGCTATGAACTCCTGATTTGCTGTCGATGGGGAGGGTACATTTTTGCTGTTGTGATTTGACTAACATTTAATGAATAAATTCAGAGCATACATTAGTAAATACAGGTTTGTTACAACTCAGAAGTTGCCTTTCAGGGGAGGCAATGGGTTTATTAATAACTTTATAATAATCAGAAGTTCATATCAAATCTCTTTGTGATAGATATGAAGAAAGTCAGCAAAGTTTTCTTCTTTTATTTTACCTGAGAAATAGAAAGAACACTGCGTCTGGTTTGCCTGGTTTTTCTGAGTGTGTGTCTTAGAAGCAGTGTGGAGGGAAGAAGCTTTCTTAGGAGGCTTAGGAAAAGCTTTGATTGAGTGGTTTAAGCAGATACAACTTTCACCTTAAAACTTGCTGTTTACTGATAGGTGCTGATAAAAAGCAGACAAAAACCACCCCCAAAACTTACCTCTTGTTTTGTTTCGTAACATGTTTGCTGCAGGTTCCCTCCTTTATGCTTTCCTATCTAGTCCTGGGGAGAATCTCTCTCAAATACTGACCTCATCTTCGTGGCAGTTCTTACTCTGCTGCGTATTAAGGTTGTCCTGTTCCACAGTAACCTCAGTCGTTGATTGTGTTTAATTTGGGGAGAAATCATTTGAGTCTGCTCCTCATGGCAAAGATGCCCTCTTTCCAAAGTAATGAGACTGTAAGCCATGATTTTTGGGTCAGCAGAATGTGATTTAATTTTAAGCAAGCTAAAAAATGTTATTCTTTTTCTGCAGGTGAAGTTCTAAAAAACTTAAATAAGTTCTACAAAAGAAAAGAAATCCAAAGACTAGGAGCAGAAAATGGATTAGATGGTAAGAAAATATTCTGAGATTTTCTTTTATGTGAAATCTGTTTTTATTTGGATATGGTACTAGTAGATCGGATCTTTTATGGTTCTTACAACGCTGCTTGTTTAGGTTGCCTCTGTCACTAGGTTCAAATAACCTTTAATTACTAGTAATAGCTCATGTGAAGGTATATGTTTTTAATGGACCACTTCAGTGTTTTGTTAGGTGTTTACAAATGCAGTGTTGTGATCCCACTCACATTGACTTTTTCATTGTCTTTTTGCAGCTCGCCTGTTTCACCAAGCCTTTATAAGCTTTAGGAAATATATCATAGAATCCAGTTCTGTGAGTGCTGATTTGCATATTATTCTCAATGATATATGCTGTGGTGCAGGCAAGTATCTGGAGTGCTTGTAAAATGAAATGTGCATTTTCTTCTTGGTTTTGACCTCCATACTTACCTGCCTACCTGTGCCCCCCCCCCCATACTGTGCTCTAAAAGAGGTTGAAAATCACTCTGCTTCCTCTTCAGAATCATTTGTGCCCATCCTGCGGAGTGTTCTGTCTTTAAATCTTCTGAAGTGGAAACAAAAGAGGTGGAAGTCTTAGCAAGTAGAAGCCCGTTGTTTTATAGCATCTGTTCACTACTGAAATGGGAACTGTACTGTTCGATTTATTCCTCTCTCAAAAATTTAGTCGTCACTAGGGGGCACTTTGAGAGCGTTCTCCTGCCTAGGTGGCTTAAATAACTTGGGCATACGGCTCTGTGACTGTGTTCTGCTTCTGTGTGGCACTAATAGAAGAAAGTGGTGTTTGCTTGCTTGCTTACTGCTTTGTGTGTTGTAATTAATGGCACTTAACCAAGAGGTGATGCTTGCTGGTAACAGCAGAAACAGCTTTCTCCAGAGTTTGAGCTTCAGAACTTTGCCATTGTATGTATGCTTTTGATGATAATAATTTAAAGGTTACAGTGCCCGTAAGCTTTGTTTTAAAATGTAAATGTGTTGATTTAAAATGTTTACCTTTTTAGGAAATTTAAGAAATCTTTTTATATTAATTGTGCATAAAATTTTTCAAATGGTTTCCTTATCTAGGAGCATTGTTTACTTATGCCTTAAAACTTACGTATATAGGAGCATAAAGGATTGTTTACTGTGGTGGCTTCAAAGTTTTTAAACTGAGTTTTGCTTGTCCAAAGATGGTAACTGTAAATACTACAAAATTTAAGTTCTTTAAATCCTTCACAATTATTTTGATTCACTGCATACTAATTCTCAATGACAAAGAAATCACTACTTTTTTTGTTTTTCTGCTAATAACTTGTTTTTTCAGATCCAGATAGTTCTGTGGAATGCTATGAGAGCTGGACAATTGCAGTGTGACCTGAAATGAGACCTTTAAGGCCACCTGTCTGCTCTGCAGGCATTCAGAATAGTGAATGGTGAACTTGGAACTCTACTGAATTGATTTTTATCTATTTTTATTTTAATTGCATAGGGGTTGAGGGCTCAAAATTCTGAAACAGGTTCCCAGATCTTTGTGGCTTTGGGAAGCTGCAAACATTTCTGGAGGTCCTCTGCTTTTCTCTGTTTATCAACAAACACGTTTTAAAAGCTTTATCTTATTCCAAGGCAGCACATGAATTTAGGAAGAAAAGACTAAAATCTTCTTAGGGCAGAAAAAGCTATTTCTCATCCAGCTTTTTCATAGCTTCTCATTTTCATTTAGAAGTTCTCTAGACTTGAAGACTAGCAAGAGTGAATTTACTGAACTGAGATTTTTTTCATGCTCCTTTGTGTTTGTATAACATTGCTTAACGAGCCCATGTACTCGTGTTAGTTTACCTTTCTGTGATTGAGATATTGAACCTTGTGTAGAGCCAGAAGTTCCACGAATTACATGTGTGCGGTGAAAGTAGCATTAATTTTTTTCAAAATTTGTTACGATGAAGATACCTGTCTTCGGGCAAGCATTTAAGCTTTCTTAATAGGGTTTGTCTTCTAGGTCACGTGGATGATCTCTTTCCGTTTTTCTTGAGACATGCAAAGCAGATCTTTCCGATGCTGGATTGTATGGATGATCTGCGCAAGATCAGTGATTTAAGATTGCCGCCCAACTGGTCAGTGAGTTTAAGTGATTGTGGTGTTTTCTTTTCTTACTGTCACAGAATTTCAAAGTCTGTGGACTTAAACTTGTGATGGATGTTTGCATTGTATGTTCAGTTTCATTTCTCTGTTTTTACAATAACTTGTGTCAGGAATTCTTATCTATGTTACAAGATATATTGCAATCAATTAAAAGCAAAACAAGATTATATCAGCGATGAAAGTAGCTGAGTTGATATTGTCTTTCCAGAAAGCTGTCTTGTGGCTGTATCTGGGAATTAGTCTGTCAGAACATTAAAACGTTAATGTACCCAAAGAGAGAGACCATAGTAATGAGAGTTATTTTGAAGACCATGTATGAATTTCAATCTAAATCTTAGAAAGCATTGTATGATTAATATGATGAATGTGTAAGACATAGGAACTTCATGCCTTATGGGGTGTATTTAAGAACTTGATCTTTCTGCTTTCAACACTAAAGTCTACTGATATGTGAATGTTTAAGCTGATTTGGAATTTCACCTAAATCAGTATCTAGAGCACCAGATACAGGTTCAACAAATCTTCTTTTTTGTGTGTGTTTTAGGTATCCAGACGCCAGGGCTATTCAGAGAAAGATAATATTCCATGCTGGCCCTACAAATAGTGGAAAAACGTACCATGCTATCCAGAGATTTTTGTCAGCAAAATCTGGAATATACTGTGGTCCATTAAAACTTCTGGCTCATGAGATCTTCCAAAAGAGTAATGATGCTGTCAGTATGTTATATTACTTACCTATATCCTTAGTATTGGAACAGTCTCATGAATGCACGTTTATTAAGTGTTGTAGTTGCTTAAAGTAGTCCATGAAGCAGTGTACCTGAAAGGGTGCTTTTGGCAAACTGTGTAGTAGTGTCAGTTACCAGTGGTCATTTCTGCTTTAGGCAGAGTGGAACATCGCTTTCTCCAAAGCGTATGCTGTATTATCATCCTTGTAACCTGCCTTCATTTTCTTGTATTTTCTCTGTCCCTGGGTTTAGCCAGGTTGTACTGTTAGATTTTTTTTTTTGTGTGTGTGTGTGTGTGTGTGTGTGTGTGTGTGTCAGAACCGTTGCTTCTTTTGCCCTGACCTTTATTTTACCTTGTACTCAAGTAATTATCCTTGCTTAACTCCCATCAACCTTTTGTTTCAGTGTTTAAATACATTTCACTCAGCCATCTAATAAAAAGTCCTGCAGCTTCAGATGTGTTGAGCTGGTGAACGCCAGTGCCCTATTATATCAGGTCCCTAGAGGAGGCATTCTTTAGTACTTTTTTTGACTGTTTCCAGCATCTTTCTGAAGGCTTTTCAGTGGTGTGTTTCCAGCTGCACAGAACCATACCAGTTCTGAGGTATTACTGTAACGCATCACACATTAATGCAGCGTGGTATATATATATAGTAGTATTTACCAAAGGTTCTTGTCACTTCCCTCTCTCTCTTTTTTTTTTTTTGGACAAGTCTGATTGAGAGTTTCTAATTCCTATTACTGGTTTATCAAAGCAACACATATGAGCGATTGGCTGGTCCTAGGAGATACCTGTAACATGTACCATGTAGTGAACGTGCCACTGCATTACTGTGCCTTTTTTCTGTGTGTTTAGTGTGTGTTAGCACTTCTCAGCTGGCAGATCATATATAGCCTTTGAGGCTCAAACGGGGCTTCTTGCATGACTCTGCAGGTCGTTTGCAGATATGGAAGGAGCAGCCACCTGCCTGAGACTAAAGCGAGCGCAGAGCTGAGACAGGGTAGCGGCCCCTGCTGTCTTTCACAGCTAGCCCTGTTAACTCTTGCTGTGTGAGTGTAAGGTAGCAGGTGAGACACCCAGCAGGGCAATCGCTAAATGAACTGGAGGAGGCTGGAGCCTGCAAGGCTCCTTCTCTGCTGTGCCTGGCTTTATGAGCCCCTTGTACTACAGCTCTTCTGCCAGTTCTTCTGTGGCAGAAGTGACAGCTCTGAAATGCTGGAAGTAAGATGTAATCTCTTGCAGGAATGGGGGAGGGTATCTAATTAAAGATACTACCTCTTCTTCATTATACCCTTCAGTCTAATGGGACTTAAATACAGGGCACAAGTCTCAAAAGGCTGAGTAGTTATTTTCTGGATAGCTTCCATTATATTGTCTTAGAAGTTACTTTAATAAACTGATTTTCTTCCCCTTTGGAAACAGGGTATGTTATATTCAAGAAATTTAACATGAGTTTTCTGAATTCCTGTAGAATGTGCCATGCGATTTGGTGACAGGAGAAGAGCGTGTGTATGCCAATGAAGATGCCAGGCAAGCTTCTCATATTGCTTGTACCATTGAAATGTGCAGCACTAATACGCCTTGTACGTATACACAATTGTTTCAGTCACACCTCTGGGATTTTTATGGGTGTTACTGCTGGGACTCTGTGAAGTAGCAGAGCTATTAATTTTGTCTCCTATTTGAATAATTTCTGAGCTATGTTAGAGCAATTTTAGTAAAACCTGGTTCATCTTAGTGTAACTTTTTGACAGCAGAGGTTTAACTTGATTTGAGCAACTTTTTTCAAAAACCTTTGTGATACTCATTCCTGTGTGGTAGTGCTGTTTTAGATGCTCTTCTTTGATGCATCATATTTTTCTTGTTTTTAAGATGAAGTTGCTGTGATTGATGAAATTCAAATGATCAGAGATCCTGCCAGAGGGTGGGCTTGGACAAGAGCCCTTCTAGGTAAGCTCGTTACTGTTGACAATTAACTTTTGTTCATAGGTTGTTATGACTTATGACAATAGTTTATAATTTAATGTGAGGTGAAATATAGTCCTCAATGTGTTTAGTAAGCAAAACGTACCTTTTGGGTAACTGTTAATGTTGGATATAAATATGTAACTTTTTGCATTTTGTTTCACTGGGTCTTGTTAAGGACTTTCTGCGGAAGAAATCCATGTTTGTGGAGAAGCTGCTGCTATTGACTTGGTGACAGAACTCATGTACACTACAGGGGAGGAAGTTGAGGTATGCCTTTTAGTTCTATGAAGTTACAGATACAATATCAGGTTCTTGCTGGGAAAACGTAGGCTCTTGTCTGGGATACCACTGATCAAAGTTACTCTTGCAGGAGTCTTGTGAAAATGTTTCTCAATTCCCGAAACCAAAGGAGATGTTGCAAAGTGTTTGTGTTTTTTTTTTTGTTTGTTTGTTTGTTTTTTGTATAGTGGTATTGTTTTTGCTTAAAAAAAGGTAGTTGGTTTCCTGACTTCCCTTCAAGGAATGCTGTAGCTGTTCAGTGGCTTTCTTTACTGTTCTGTTCTTCCTGGACAGAACCGTGCCCTCAGTTTGCTCAGGTTACTTGATCTGTTGATACTTATTCCCCATATAATGAGGAAAACAGTTAAAAGAGCTTTCATCTCCGGAAGAAAATGATTGAAAAATCTCTGAAACCCAACTTTTCTGTCATAAATTCTGCTGTCTTCAGAAGATTCCTTTCTGAAGGGTATTAAAAAACATAAAATTTGGTCCTAAGAAAATGCAGCCTGTATCATTTCCTGTATGTAAAGCTGTAGCTTTACACATCTGTGCTTGCTGGGCTGTGCAACTATGAAAGAGGACCAGTTACAACATGCGGGCAACTGAAATAATGAAAACAGACTCTCATTTTTTACTAGAATGGCTATTATGTAGACTACATATTTCTTCACTTGA
Organism: Anseranas semipalmata; assembly: GCA_013399115.1. Taxonomy (NCBI): domain Eukaryota; kingdom Metazoa; phylum Chordata; class Aves; order Anseriformes; family Anseranatidae; genus Anseranas; species Anseranas semipalmata. The sequence continues at coordinate 122,312 of VXAA01004402.1, read as the reverse complement.
AACTAGTTGACGTGTAAAAATGTATAATCCCTCAATTTCTTGAAAAGGCCTTATAGTTCTCAGCCTGGGAAATGCTGCAAGTATGCAATTGCATAAGGTGTATGTCACCTTCTCTCTAGTAATTTATCCCTTCAGGACTGTGAGAGGTCCCTCAGTGTTACAGTCAGTTGTGATGATAACCATGCTGGATGATCTTCCACTGGAATTTTTCATTTAAAAACATACTATCTTTGATAACTCCTTTAATTCCAGGTCCGAAACTACAAAAGACTCACTCCACTTACTGTATTGGATTATGCCTTGGAATCTTTAGATAACCTCCAGCCTGGGGACTGCATTGTTTGTTTCAGTAAGAATGACATTTATTCTGTCAGTCGACAGATTGAAGCTAGAGGATTAGAATGTGCTGTCATATATGGCAGTCTGCCACCAGGTAAAGCATTCTTCCTTTTATTTTTAAGAGAATGTTCTGATTTTGCTGCTTTCTTAGAAAAACTTTTAAAATGAAGTTTTCCTGGTTTTGCATCTAGATATAGAGTTAGAGAAAAACTTTTGTTGACTGGTGTTTTTTATAATCTTGGTGTTAGATCTTTTATTACGTACTTAATATTGTTCTTCGGATAGACTTAATTAAATGAGGTCTGTCCACATCTCTGGGAATGGTTTAATTCTCTTCTGCCCTCTACCCTCAATCACAGCAAAGTACCAATCAAACACAAAGTTTTTTTCTCAATCTGTTATAAAGACATTAAGCTTAGTGATAAGCTGTATTTATTTTGTAAGAAGAGTTTGAGATGTGAAGTGTTTGTCATTCTGCTTTAGGAACAAAACTTGAACAGGCAAAGAAATTCAATGATCCTGATGATCCATGCAAAATTTTAGTTGCTACAGATGCAATTGGCATGGGACTCAATTTGTAAGTACTCTGAAGACGTTATGGTGTGATTTTTTGGGGGTCTGATACCTGCATATGTTTTCCTCGCTTGTTTCCCCCCAGTCTAATTTCGCTAAATGTCTGCTGTGTCTAGAAAACACAGTACATAAGTTTTAATTCTGAAGTACTGACAAATTCGATTGGGTAGAGCTAAGCTTTAATTCTAAAGCTGATTATAAAAATTAAATAGCTTATTTGACCTAATTCTGTGTTATAGTAAGCACTGTTAAGGTGCTTCTGATTCGTGGGGGTCAGATGGGCTAGGTTGTCAGAGTATCAGTCTCTTGCATTTGTGAAATGAAGAGCAAGTGAAATGCTGGGGGCTACACCTGGGTCACAACAACCCCATGCAGTCGTATAGGCTTGAGGAAGAGTGGCTGTAAAGTTGCCCGGCAGAAAAGGACCTGAGGTTGCTGGTCAATAGCTGGCTGAACATCAGCCAGCAGTGTGCTCAGGTGGCCAAGAAGGGCAGTGGCACCCTGGCCTGCATCAGAGGTAGTGTTGACAGCAGGACTAGGGAAGTGCTTGTCCATCTGTACTCGGCACTGGTGAGACCACACCTCAAATGCATGACAAGTGGTAAGACGTGAGGAAACAGCCTCAAGTTGTACCAGGGCAGGTTTAGATTGGATGTCAGGAAGAGTTTCTTCATGGAGGGAGTGGTTGAGCATTAGAACAGGCTGCCCAGGGAGGTGGCGGAGTCGCCATCCTGGAGATATTTCAGAGACGTGTGGATGTGGCACTAAGAGACATGGTTTAGTTGTGGACTTGGTAGTGTTACGTGATGGCTGAACTTGATGATCTTATGGGTCCTTTCCAACTTAAATGATTCTGTGCTTCTGGGAAGTTCAGTCTGGTTTTGGAGGTGGTATGCCACTGACAGCAATGCAGTCACACTGCTGTCAACTGCTCAGGCAGATGATGATGAGTGGACTGAGACCCTATTAGAACAGGACTGATGTATGTAGGGATGGTGATTCTTGTAACTACTAACTGGTAGTCTTATACTGCCCTTTGGAATATGGTACGTTCTTAAGTATATCTATAGTTATTTAATTTATGGAGGAGAAAAAGCCTTAGAAAATAAGGCTTTCCTTGTTCTGTAGTAGGTTGTATATTGGAAATAATTTGCAAAAATGATTCCTCTTTTTTTTTTTTTTCAAATATTTCAGGTGTATAAAAAGAATAATTTTTAACTCTATAGTAAAGCCAAATATCAATGAGAAGGGAGAGAAGGAAATAGATACAATTCCAACCTCTCAGGCTCTACAAATCGCAGGCAGAGCTGGGCGTTATGGCTCGTCTTTCAAGCAAGGAGAAGTCACTACAATGCATCGTGATGACCTAGCGCAGCTGAAGGAGATTTTGAGTGAGCCTGTGCGGCCTGTGAAGGTGAGAGGCTCAGTACCCAGTTTGTACAGATGTCCTCTGGAGCTGTGTTACAATATTCTGATCCCAAATTATTTTTCTTTGTGTCTGTTTATAACTCAGTAACAAAAATAGATTGTGTCATGCTGGAGTAACTTTGAATATATGGCCCATTTGGAAGCTTGCAGTATTTTCAGTTATATTGAAACTGCTTTTTTAAGAATTAAAAGCTCAAACACAGAAGTTTTTAAGTTCCAGATAAGTGTGCTCTAAAAACTGGACTCTGTGGGGTTCTTTGGCATTTTATCTTTTCTAGATTTTGCACCTGATGCACTAACTTAAGAACAATGTTGAGAATTAATGGAAAATGTTGTCTTTATTTTTCCCTTTAGGCAGCTGGCCTACATCCTACTCCTGAGCAGATAGAAATGTTTGCTTATCATCTCCCTGATGCCACTCTGTCCAATCTAATCGTAAGAACAATCAAAATATTAGTTTCTCTAGCATTGCCTATAGTCACTGCTTTCCTAGAAACATGTACTTTAAGAATCTAACAGACAGCTTTGTGTCTACCAGTTGATTCTTCTTTCTACCACAGCTGTGACTGCAAATACATTTTGAATGCTTCCTTATTCCATTTTATAATGAACTTGAAAGGCTTTGAAGTGTGTAGATATGTGTACATGTGTCGAAGAGCATGCAACAGCCTTTTCATTTCACGTTTCCTGCATTTTAAATGTAGACTTCTTTGTCTGAGGCTGAGAATCTTAGATTGAAATTTTGATAAATTTATGTGAAAATTCCTGGGAGATTGAGCTGGCGATGTCAGATTTGTGTACACCTGAGAGAGTTTCTGTGGACTTTATAGTAAAACCGTCTGCTGAACTTGGCATAAACAGATTCTGTGGGATCTACTTGATCTCATCGTTACTTGGATGATAGAATTTTAGAAGTGCCTAAATCTTCTAAAGTAGAATTAAGTTTCCTATGCTATATTTAAAAAAATATTTTCACTGTGTTTAGCACACTGAGAAATTCTCAGCAGCTTTCATGGATATGAATGCATATTTAGTTCCTTGCTGTTATGCTGTTGCGTAGCCAATTACACAGTTTCTAATCTTGGGATAAAAGATTATACTTGGAGACCTCCTGGAAGATTTGGGATGGTAGGGTAACAGCACATCTTTAAAATTTAACAATTTTTCTAAGCTAGCTTACAAGTATCAAGATTTATTATAAAAAAAAAAAAAAGTTTTATTGATCTCTAAGTATTCAGTTACATATCTAATTAAGAAGATCAGTGCTTCTCTGAAGATCCTTACAAAAAAAATCTTCAAAAGATTTACACTAGAGAAACTAGTTTTGTGGGCCCATAAAAATTCCACCTGCAATGTGCAGTGGCATCTCCTATTTCTCCAAACCTTGGATAAGTTTCAGGTATTCTTTGAACTCCCCTATTGCAACACCAGATTTATCTTGTGACTTCTTTCTTCATAAAATAGATTTGCTCCTGGCATTGGTCTAAAAATAGCTCAGTTGTTGAATTTTATGCTGTAAAGTTAGCTTTTTGGGTCACGTTAAGTGACAAACCCGGAAAAAGTTCTAAACATGGAAATAATTGATTCTTACGATAGTGTTCTTTGTAGCTAAAATGTACATTTCTAGAACATTGTATTGGGTACTTAGAAGACCAGTTGAAAGTGCTTTAATAAAGCACTGTGCATTATGTCTTCTCCTCTGATACCGTGTCAGGGAATTTAATGAAAATCCTATTAAAAGAGTAGAGGGAACTCTCCCGACCTCTTTTTTTATTACTGTGGGTCAAATTTGATCTTTTTGACTGTTCTTTCAGTGTAACTAGTATTTAAGACACCAAATCATTTTTTTGTTTTGGAAACATAAAATTCGACAATCCTTTCCTATAATAACACCCTCTTCATTTGATTATGTTTTCACAGGATATTTTTGTGAGTCTCTCACAAGTTGATGGGCTTTACTTTGTCTGCAATATTGATGACTTTAAATTTCTAGCAGATATGATTCAGCACATTCCACTAAATTTGCGATCACGATATGTCTTCTGCACTGCACCCTTGAATAGAAAAGAGCCTTTTGTGTGTACCACATTGTTGAAGGTCAGTTACTGTTTGTTCCCTAGAAAATGTTGAATTTATATTGAACTGAGCATGTCGTGGTGCAGTGAGACTTGCGTAGCTACTCTGTTTATTGTGGGTTTTGTCGTTATATCATTTGAGAGCATTCCTAACACAGGTAGAAATGTAAAATAGAGATTTTTTTTTTTAATTGTATCTTTCACCTGGGGTTGTGCAGGGCAAAGCTTTTCACTTCTGAGAACTGATTCTCATTTTGGGCTGTAAATTAGAATTTGAATAGTTTTTCCACTCTTTGCGTCAGAGAATGATACTGCTTGCCTTGCAGGTGGTGTTTGAACTGGGAGAGATCAGAATTGTATTTGTTATGTAGTCACTTGTGCACAGTTAAGCTTTGTACTGCAGCGTGTCTAGTTGTTAAAAATAGTCCTTAAAAAACAAGATGCCATTAATTCAAGGTGTTAGGTTGTCAACAAAACAAAAGAATGTGGGATTGAATGTGATTGTTGATGTTATAATACAGTTATGTAGAATTAAACGCCCACAAGATGTGGTGCTGTAAATTTGTTATCAGAATTCTATCAGTTTTGAGGCCTGGATAAACTCTTCCTCTGTGCCCCTGGACTAAGTATTTTGAGGAATTTTTAGTCAGCTGATTTCAGTTTTTCAGGATTAATAATTTCTTTCAGGTCTTTTGTTTTGTTAGACACTGTCATCTTTGTCCCTTTTTTAGGGGTTGTGTTAAACATTTTTAATAAAATAGTCTAAAAATGTAATTGGTGTTGTGCCCTCATGTCACAGATATTAGATAGACTCAAGCTTTTAAAAAAAGGCAAGTAACTTTCTTTAAAAGATGAGTGATTGATTTCAACAGCTTAAAAAAAATAAATTTTGCCTTCTTAAGTAAATGCCAAGTATTCCGATCCCACGTACTGGAGGTGCAGAAGGGCATAACGTGATACTAGAGGGAGGTAGGCTGCTAAATGCTGATGTGAATTTAAGCCCCATTCCCTGGTGAAAAAAAGTCCTGGTGTTAGCCAGGTAGGAACTAGTTATTCCAAGTCATCAGTACTCCTGACGTTTTTAAATTTAAATGTTATTTGTCTTGTTTATCTGTTAGTAAAAGAGCTGAGATATCTAGGTTTCAGCAGAGCTGTTATTGCAGATTAATCTGTTCGGGTTGTGAGCAGTGTGTTTCATAAGGCAGAGAACACATTTAATATAATTTTCTCAGTCCTGGAGATTCTGAAAAAAAGATAATTAACAGAATAGGAGCAAGAGGAGAAGAAAAGACAGAGTCCATCTGCTCTGCTAGAAGAAATCACATGCCTCCAGTGTTATGTTTTGCTGGATAGCTCTGTAATTTTGTTGCTTAACTCTGTGCATGGCCCGTGGACAAATTGTGTTAATGAGGCCTGGGAAAGGAGAGATGACTCCTGAGTTGAGCAATTAAGTGAAAGAATGTGTGGCATTTGGGCTGTGTAAAACAAAGCAGGTATTTTCTGGAATATTGTATGTATACAGACTCATGGGAATTTAGTTCACTGGGATTACTTTGGGTTGGCTAGCGGTTGTTTGTTTAATAATAAACTGGCCTGAAAACATTATCTAGCAGTAGGCTATCATACTGACTCTTCAGTCAGTTCTGTGCTCTGAGGATTACAGTGGACCTTTGCTGGTGTGCAGCTGTCCAAATACAAACTAACATTCTATCAGTTACAAAGAATGTAAATAGCCTGTTTGTTTATAAATTGCATGAATAATGCAACCGGTTTCAGAAATGGCTGTGTTGTAAACAATTTTATTTCTTCTTTCCTGACTGTGTATTTCACTGAATCCACTTTTTTTTTTTTTCAGTTTGCAAGACAGTTCAGTAGAAACGAACCTCTGACGTTTGACTGGCTCTGTCGGCACACCAAATGGCCGCTAGCCCCTCCAAAGAACATCAAGGAACTTGTACACCTTGAAGCTGTTCATGATGTTTTTGACCTGTATCTGTGGTTAAGGTATTGACTTTGTGCTTGCGAATCACTTTTTTCTGCTAATGTTTATGAATTACTGTCCTAGAAAAGCAGTGTGTTTCCAGCCAGTGTGTATGTGGTGCAGTGTGGGCTCATTTGATGGCCCCTTGGAGGATCTTGACAAATGCTGGTGTAGCTATGTTGTGGGAGCAAGTCGTGGGTTCTGCAGAGAGCAGTTTGTGACTGACAGAGAAAGAAAATTAGAAACGAGGGGATCCTGGACAGCAGCAGCTGAAATGCCACTTAAAATACAGTGGTCCTCCCATGCAACACGTAATAATTTTTCTTTTTTACTTTATATAACGTGTATCATTTTTGTCCCAGTCAGCATTCCTTTAGTGTAAAGGTTTAATCGTATGTTGTTTTTGTTTTGCCTCTCTTCAGTTACCGCTTCATGGATATGTTCCCTGATGCTGCCCTTGTAAGGGATATTCAGAAAAAACTAGACGACATTATACAAATCGGTGTCTGCAACATCACAAAGCTGATCCGAGCTTCACAATCTGGCGCTGCTTCTGGAGCAGCAGAAGTTGTGTCAGAAGACTTTCCTCTCTCAAGGACTAAGAGAGATGCTAGGGTGGTTTCAGACCATCGTGGTGCAAAATCCACAGAGCCACTCTCTGTTGCACTGGAGGTTCCAGGAGAAAGAAGAGCAAAGAGCCTGAAAGCCTATAGGTCTGCTACAAGGCAGGAGGATCTGAAAAGCCATGGACGTGGATCGCTTGCCAACAGATTGCTGCGTGAAGGACTTCTAACACAAGAGATGCTGAGGCAGCTGGAGAGTGAGTGGCAGGATCAGCACAGGAATGGTAGATATGGCCTGGCTTCAAAAAGAGATGATCAGAGTAGTTCAAAGGAAACGGGGAAAAAGAAAAAATAGAATCCATGTCCTAATTCTGTTTAGTTTTTATTAAGAAAATAAAATACTATTTTAATAACTTCTTTGGCATTTCATGTTTACACTGCTGCAGCTCCTTGATGTTTTTCTTCTCCTGTGACCAGTTATGTGAAGCGTTCAGAGAAATGGACTCCTGTAAGCTCAGAGGCCATGCCTTTGCTTTCACCAGTCTGCGGTACACTTTTTCAATCATGGTGTTCAGCGGAAGTGTACGATGTACTGCTGTGTGAAAATTTGAACCTGATGTCTTCTTGCAAGATATCCTCACGTCATTAATAAACATCAGATATTTCACTAGTAATGAATTAGCTACTCATTCCATCCCTTCTCAAAGGGCAGAGTTAAGCAGATAACAAACAGGTAATGAACAACCCAGCAGGAAGTTTGGTCAGAATGGTGATAAGGTCATGTGCCTCTAACCTTTGTGTCTTGTGAAAATGTGGAAGGAGGCAAAAAGTATTTGTGTTAATGCCTTGGGGAATGATGAAATTCTGGTCACAGGAATTTTTGGGTAAATATCAGTTCTGTCATCTGAAGGGTAATTCAGTCTGTCCCTGCTCTTTAAATTATATTCTTTTCCCTAGGAAAAGCTCATCACACCAATTCAGGCAAAGTTTTTTTTGGGGAAAAAAAAGTTGTAGTATGTTTTTTTTGGGGGAAGGAGAAGATGTTAGAGGCATAGATGTAATTTATTTTTGAGAAATTCAGATGTCTGTTCCTCCTTCTAGTTCAGTTTTATACAAATGATTTTGTTCTGTTGCACTTCCTAAACGTTTTTTTTGTTTCACATTCTAGCTTGTTTGTGACATCTGGATTTTGAGGGGAGACATGAAGTATTTTACTTAAACTATAAGCTGTTGGGTAGCTTAAGTTAACAGCCAGGGGTTGAACTAAGCTTCGTTTGTTGGAACTAAGTTCTAAGGAAACACTTTTTTTTTTTTTTTTTTTTTCCCCTGATACAGTGTCACTGAATAATGTTCAAGTTTTAACTTAAACTTGTTTTAACACCAGGCTATGCCTGCTTCATACACATGCATGTGGCTCTGTTGTCCTGGCATTTATTTTTAGTGTAAGGTTTAAAGTATGCCTTTGAGCTCCCAGCAGAGATACTTGTGTTAGTGTTGGGACACTTGTGAAAGCCGGGGTGAATTTCACTCTGCCAAATACCTGACTTTCTAAAGTGTTCAACCACATATCTCTGCAGGATGAAACTTAGGTCTGAATCCCCTTTGCTTCTTGCTAGCATCAATGCTTAAAGCTGCTGTTCAGAAACAACTCTGCAGCAGTTTGAACACAGTTTTTAATAGTTTAAGTTTATTTCATACACAATTTCCCCATTATTTATTACAATGCAAATAGTGCATAAATGTTGCTTCTTTGTGTGATCTGCTGATTTCAGTGCTGAACTGGTGTGGAGGGAAATTGTCATGTCCTTCTGCAAAGCCCCATCTGTCCTTCCTCCCCCAGGAAAAAACAAGCAGCTATGTATGTGTGGCCATGGCCATGTGAATGTTGTGAATTTTCTGGTTTGGGGATGAGTAATTCTGCTTTCCTTCCCAAATTCGTGACAGCCTCTGCTTAAATGCAACATGACTTGCACAGGATGCAAGCTTGTGGTTAACCCTTACAAACATATTACGCTTGATACTAGTCGAATAGCTTGAGTGATGTGTGTTACACGATTGAGTGGTATCAGTTGCTTTCTTGTTTGATTTGCACTTGACAAACTTGAAGGGAAGATGTAGTTGGTCATGCCCGCAGCCATGTTCGGACAGCCTGCGTTTGCTTACTTATCTGTTGGACTGCAAACACCTTGCTGGATCTGCAAGGTACCATTTAAAACACTTGTGCAAGGACGATTCCCCTTGCTTCTCTCTGTGTGGGTCACGGAGACTCATTTTGCTACTGTACATTGCTTCTGGACTGTTTTGGTAAATTTATCCTTTAATTGTATGCTAAGCTGCTTACTAGTATGTACTTTTGAGCAAGGAAAGAGTAGCTGGGACTCGGAGGTGTAAGCCAGTCTAGTGCTGGAGCAGCACGCCTTGCGATACGGAAGCTAAATGACCATAAGCATTCTTTTTTGTATTTTGCCGAGATTAGCATTTGGCTTAATTCATTGCTTGTTTCCATAGGGACTCCATAGTAACTGTTTTAAGAGCTCTGAAGTTTATTCAGGCGTTTCCAGGCTGACTTTTTATGAAAGTTTTCTTTTCTTCTGAGCTAATGCTGTGGCCGTCATTGACTCTCATTAGTATGGCTGCCAAATTGGTCCCATGTGGTAAAATCCGGACTGGTGTGGTGCAAAGCTATGCAAGGTGCACATTTTTAACATGCCCCGTGCAAGCTGGGGGAGAGTGGAGTGGCCTGTTGCTCTTCTTCATGGGGCTGTGCTGAAACAACAACAATAACAACATTGTTCACTTGGTTTGGGAATCACGTTTGCAGGACTTTGTTTCAGGTGTTGAGATTTCCAGATTAATTTCAGGCATTCATGTTTCAGATGTTTGGAATTTTATTAGTTTCACAATTTATTTTTTTGTGTGTGTTTAATTGTTGTGCTTTTGATGGAAAATGATGGTAACAGTGCTGCTTGGTTAAAACAACAACAGCAACAAAGCCTTCTTTCTCATAAGCCAATGTGCTCTTTTCTGTCTGTGCTGTCTCCATCTCTTCTACATATCGTCTGTCCTTGGGGTGGATTTTCCAGTTGTTCCCCTCAGGCGTTCTGCCTTCATTTTGCAGCCTGATGTGGCCTATGCTGTAAGAGAACCCAGGCTCATGAAACGCCCTCCCCGATGTGCTGTGCTGGCCTGGGGACACTCCAGCATCGAGGTTCTCTGGTGGCCTCCCTTGTTCTTGAAGGGCTTTCTTTCCCCTGAACTTGCCTGCCTGAAACTGTTGGCATGGGGATGTGTGTGCCAGTGCAGGGGGGATGCTTTCATTTTAGATACACGAGGGCTCTGCTCCTGTCCCTTGGGAAGAGTGTGGGGACCCTTTTCTGTTCTGAGTTTTCATGAACTTGTGGGAATATATCAGGCAAGCAAAGCTGCTGCTGCTGCTGGGAGGGGAGACATTCTCTAAGGATTGGTGTTGGAAGCAGAAACTACAATGAGGAGGAATTTCTTCTGATGACTTGTGCAGCTTTGTCCACTGCCTCCTTGTTAACCTGGGTGTCACTTGGTAACCAGCGTTGCCATTGCCTGTGATACCTCACCAAAGATAGATGTATTTCTGCAGTAACAAAATGCTCATTAACATGATCCCCCTCTCTAGTGCATATTTATGGTGCATATTTAGCTGATGTACTCACAGATATGTGTCTGAATTTTCCCATTGTAGCTGTGAGCTCCCTTTCTCTGCACGTGTTTTGACTGCAAGGCTGGGGAAGGCAGATGGGCCACGTGAGCACCAGCCTCTTCAGGATACTCAGTCATGCCTTGAGACAGGGTTTGGAGGAGATCTGCAGGAGAAGAAAGAGAGAGAAGGGTATTGTAACTTTGAAGTCTTACTGGCCCTTGCAAAGGAGGAAGGGAGGGTTTCTAACTAACTTGTATTGGGTGCAGCTCTAACAGGGGGAAAAAGCAGCCAACATTGCCTTAAACCTCTAAGCGGCAGGCAATTGGAGCTGATCTGTTCTGGATCATTTCCCCTTTGCTGGCCAGAATATGTACAAAATGGCCGTTACATATTTGGGAATTGGGCCCTTAGTACATTGAACTGCTGTCTGCGTGGAAATGAGATAATGTCTTGTCTTTTCTTACACAACAGCCTGCTTGAAGCTAGGATGCACCAGGGATGAGCAAATGAGTTGCGCAGTGAATCTGACATGTCAGGTATTTAACAGAGCTTGCTGCCAGTTCAGTAACGTTTAGATCTTTGAGACCCTTTTCCAGTGGCATCTGTTAGAGAAAGAAAGAAAAGAGAGAATGAGAAACAAATCTACTGTATTACAGTCACAATGAGCTCTGGATCAAAGTGGGATGGAGCTTGAAAGGTGATGTTTTCAATTTTGCTGGCCAGAGGGGTTGTGACTCGGATGGCATGGGTAAACAATGAGGAAAGAGACAGTCCCTCTGGGAGTCAGTGTCTGACTTAACGAGCCAGCAGTTATTAAAAGATGAATACAGGAGAAGTGAACCGTGCTTTCTGGCTGGCAGCACGGCTTTTTTCTTCTTTCTTTTCTCCCTTTCTCTTGAAGATCAAAGGCCTAATTTTATAACTAGCCCTATTTATGGACTGTTCAGCCACTCTGCTTTACTCTTGCTTTTCCTGTTTTAGAACAGTGGAAAATAAATAGAGCTGGTAGGATCTCCTGGTGTCTGGAGCTCAGCCCTGATGCAAGGCAGGCAGAAGGAACAAAAAAGACCTCAGCCTTTCCTAGTGGAGCTTTTGTGTGATTTGTCTCTGCAGGGTAGTTCTCTTACCTTCCCTCAGCTCTTTCAGTCTTGCCTTGTGATCAGAGGCTGAGAAAATGTAACCTATGACTGCTCCTGATGTTCAGCAGAGCTATCTCCTTCTGATCCATACTTTTTTGAAGCTGCCAAAACTGAGTAGTGTCTTCTTCCTGAGAATGGTGCTGGGTAGAGCTGAAGTATTGTTTTGTGTGTCTGGGAATTGTACTCCTGTTCATACAGCTCAGTATGATGATCGATCAATCCTATATATGTAAATAAATATACATAAATATTTTTAACAATAGCATGAGATTGTTGGGTCCACTTTAGGCTATGACTTGACATAGCCTGAGATCCTTTTCTGCTAACTGGCCACTTCTGCCCTGCTGTGGATCTATGTAGATAATTTTCTGCTTCTGACCAGTAGTTTTCCGTGTTTCCTGCCATTGCTTGGCACCTCTCAATTTTCCATCTACCACTTCTCCCCCTATCCCAAGGCTGTTTTTCTGATTTATCAAAATAATTTTTAATTGTAATCTGCAAAATTTTGGGTGTAGGTTGTCTGCCAGTGCAGTAAGTGCGCTCTGTTCCTGCTGAAACATTGGACAGTATCTGGGGAAAAATGCGCTGACTGTAGGTGTAGTTTGGGAGTCAACCTCTAATTACTCAATGAGAATACTTTTCCCCCCCCCCTTGTGTCAACATCTCTCCCAGTTTATTTTGGATGATGTTTCCTTAGTCCATATCATCTGATACAAGGACAAAATCCTGGATATGCTTGTGTTTTCAGGATAAACTTTGAGAGTAACAGTGAAAGGCTGTGTCAGATTCAGCTCTGTTGGTGTGAGGAAGTAGCTCCTGCTGTAGACACTGGGTGCTACCAGTTAAAGTCATTTGTTCTATCAAGTGCATCAGTCTGCTATCTACACTGTTGGCTGCCAGGTAAGTCTGTCCCCTCCCTAAGTTTTGCAACACTGAGGATCTGCATTGGTCTGAAACTTTGCCTTCAGGAGGGGTGTGTGGTGGTTTTACCCTGCTGGGCAGCTGAACTCCACCACAACCGCTCTCTCACTCCCCTCCTCAAAGGAAGAGGGGGAGAAAAAAAAACTCACGGGTTGAGATAAGGATAGTTTAATTAGAAAAGAGGTACAGGGTGAAAGGAGAATAATCTGTGCAAAACCTTTTTCTGCTGGAAATTGTGCAAGAGGTATTTCAGCTGGGGGCAGGGGTCTGTGCGTGTGTCTTCCCTCCTTTACCCAGCTGAAGCTTAGTTGAAAAAAAGCTGTAGATAAGGGTGCACTGTGTGGAACTAGAGCAGAGTTAATTCATGCAGAAGAGCACAAGTGGGAGTGCCGAGCAGAGGGAAGAAACCTAAAATCCTCTCTAACTTTCCAGATTCCCTGCAGCACTTTGCACTACGCTGGCGTGAGCTTTTCAGCCCCAGGGGTACGAAGCGGACGAAGCAGGGCAGGCTGCGTAGCAACTCCATGGCAAAGTGGTAACAATTCCCAAGTGGAGCAGTAACAAAATCGATTTTTCTCCCCTTCAGCTTGGCAGCTCTCCAGGAGCCTGCTTTGGCACAATGAAGCGTGTAGCTGGGGAGGGAGGGACTTTAGGGTGATGTCGAGGGAGATACAAAGAGACAGAAGTTTAATCATTGAACCGATCACACTGGATGGATTTATTTCTGGACTCAATTTCCCAGGAACTCCACTGTCTCGCCCTAAGGGAAATGCCTCAGCCGAAGTTTCTCTAGCTCCAGCTTCGTGAATAAAGACGTGTCGCTTTGGAGTTACTCAACAGCAGCTGTCACTACTGACGCATCCATCTGCCTCAAGAAAATGTTTGCTGTCCACTTGCTAGCTTTCCATTTTGCAAAGCTAAAAGAGGATCAAATAAAAAAGGTATGTAAGATGGAGCAGTGGCTGAGATTCCTATTTTGAGAAGAACTATGTTACTCAGGTGCTCTGTGGGGTCTGCAGTATGTAATGCAGATTACATAATGGTTTTATCTCCTAAAGCCATAGAGCCAAATGGGGTAAGAAATGTTTGGACCACAAACCATCTGATGACTGTGAAAAAATAGATCTGGTCAGTGCTTTTCCCTGCACAGTTATAAGTTCTTTTCCAGTAATGGAGCAAGTGACCTTCAATAAGGAGAAATGGCGTTTAAACTTTATCTGGCTGCTGTGGCATAGTCCAGAGGGCAGCAAGGAACGTCTTGCTGCATTGCTTTGTGAGTGTAGTGTGAAGGATGGGATTTTTAAAGCTGAGTAGGAATCTGATTCACTCACATTGTAGTAGGGGTAGGAAAAACTCCTGGGGACTTTGGGCCAGGTCTCCTGTGATTCAACACACAGTTCTAACTAGTGTTGATGGAACTAAAGGTGGAAAAGCTCAAAATGAGCCAGATCAGAAACTGTCAGTACTGAGAGCGAGCTGCCTAATGGTTGCTCTGCCCCAGCTTGCTTTCATGCTGCGGCGGGTCGTTCTCTCCATCACAAGACCACATGGGACCTGTAAGCTTCTTGGGTCAGAGGGCCTCTGGTGTCTAGACATGTCCCCTGGGGGTCCTCTGTTTCCCTGGCATCTGCGCTGAGTGCTTTGCCGCGGCCGTCGCCACCCAGCTCTGTGCCCTTGTTTTACAGCCAGCTGGAGGTGGGGCTGTCTGCAGACGCGTGGCAGTGCGGGAGATCCGAGGTCCCAGCGGGCACTGCCGCCTCCGCAGCAAAGCCAGCAATGCCGGCTTGTCTTCTCCGTGCCCTTGCTTAAACAAGGGAGGCAGCACGACAGATTTTGGTGTTGCACGGCCTGGCCATTCCTGCATTTGCCAGCCAGTGATATGTTAGCGTGCCCTTGCTCTGGTGGTAAATCACGTGAGAGAGCTGGCAGGCTGTGCCTTATCTAGCTGCTTGGAGAGGACTGTCTCCTTCTATGGTTGTAGGGAAGCGGGGTGGAGAATGCAGCTTCCCTGGGGAGCAGAGAGTTCGTGTGCGACATCTGCAAGCACAGACATAGTCATTTTTATTACTGTTTAGTTTTCTTTCCTCAAGGACTTATCTCACAAGGTTATTTGAGTCTGTGTGAGAGTGCGTGAGTGCCACGTGTCTCCAGTCATTGTATTTTCTTCTTTTGGTATGCCCAAAAAAGCAGTTCTGGTGCTTGGGCTGAGGTGGTAGATCCTGCACAGTGGTGGGGCCTCAGAGATGCCTCAGAGAAAATCAAGTGGTTGTGCAAACTGGGGCTATAAAGAAATATCTAAATAATGGTCTTTCCAAGGCATAGCTGTATCTCAAGGCAGCTGCTGCTTCTTGGCAATCACATCTTGTAGTTTGACTTGTTCCTGTGTGTGTTTGGTGTTAGGTAAGCGCCCACATTATTTTCAGGGACCTGGCACTCTCAGATGGGTCATTGCTGACCATCCGTTTAAAATGGGACTGTGAATAGGTAACTAGGTAATTAGCTTGTGCCTCATTAACATTGGTGGCCAGCGAGTTACAGAAGAGGCCGATTTATCCACAACCCGCCTTCTCTGTTTAAACAACGTTATTTCTTAAGTCCTAACTTGTTGCTGGTGGGACTTGGTTTGAGTGTGTTCTCCCAGCTCTCCCTATGTATATGGGACTGATGAAACACTGATAGATAAAGTGGCACATAACATAGCCCGTAGTGCAACAGCTGAGTGTCTGTACTAGCGAAGTGTTGGAAGCTGTTCCACCTCTCTCCCCTGCCCGCTGCCTCTGGCCCTGAGCCTCATGTCAGGGGATGTCCAGCTGTTTGGAGCACAGAAATATTATGCCTGTGTCATGTTTGTTCATACAGCACCAAAGTCTGCCTCCCCAGTGGAAATGAAAAGCATTTAAATGATGACAGATTCTTCTTTTGCTGCACTAATCATTTGTTGTATCCAGCTATGTAGTTTTAGGCCACTTTACTTACCACTGCGTATCCAGCCCTGCAGGTAAATATCAGTCCAAGCAGTGTGTGGTCCTGAAGAAGACCTTAAGTTTTGCCCAGATGAAGCTGAATAAAAACACTGTTTGGCTTCTATACCAGTCTATCTGAATGAGTGCCTGCTACTCCGTAGATGCTTTTGATTCCCTTTAAATTCAATTGGCTTTTATTTTGATCGTATGCTGCAAGTTATAGACTCCTAAGGAAGGATATTGATTGCACCCAGAAATGTTTTCTCGATGTAATCCTAAAATCACAGAGAACAGAGGGCAGAGCTGGGGTGAGAAAACAGGCTTTGAGCCCCAGCCTGGCGTGCCAACAAAGTTAATTGTCTGTGGAGCGAAGCAGTAGCTGAATAGATGTTTTCAGATTGTAGCTGACTCGCTTGGGCACTGACGGCATTTTCTGGACCTGACTCAGAGAGGTCAAATTCTCACCAGCTTGAGATACTTTGCAGTTCTAGTTCATTACGTGAATAGGAGGAAAAGATGGTGTAAAAAAGCTTGCCGGGATCTAGAGAAAGTCTTGTGGGCTTATGTGGGTCAGGAAGTTATTGATCCATCAGAAAAGAGAGCTTTTTGACAGTAATTCACCAAGACTCTGTTAATCACTTTCAAAACTAATTTTTTGTAGGAGTTAAATGTTCTGATGATATTCCAGAGCTTGCTTTCACTGTCGTTTATGGGAATTTAGACACTGAGTTTAAAAATGAAATGAACTTATAAGATCAGAGAGGTGGAGTTTGAATAGATAGTATGTTCACCTTCAGTCTGTTACATATATGAAAATAATTCTTTTATCTCCTCACGGTCTGTTTAGCCTCATGTCCATCAGACGGGTGGGAAAGAGCAAAGTAATCACATGGGCTATTGCTGGAACTGGAGTTCAGGATTTTCAGATCCTTCACGTCAAACTACACCCCTCACGGTTAGAAAACTAGCACAAGTGGATAGGAAGGTTCTGCAGTTTCCCTGCTTGCAGAGAAGAGGGAAGCCTCCCCAGTACATGTAGGAGAGTCCTTCTGTAGCACGAAAGCAGCACCCATCCCAGCCAGCTGCCGAGCACTGAGGCGCCTGCCTGCCTCCCTTGTAACACCTTCCATGTTTCCAGGTTGACAGGTACCTGTATCACATGCGTCTCTCCGATGATGTCTTGCTGGACGTGATGGCTCGCTTCCGGGCCGAGATGGTGAAGGGCCTGGGCAGAGACACGAACCCCACAGCGACGGTGAAAATGCTGCCGTCATTTGTGCGCTCACTTCCCGACGGCTCGGGTGAGTTTCCCCTGCTCCATCACAGCAGTGCTGGGTTAGGAGACCGACGGGTTGCTGCTGGTACTCGGGGACAACACAGCAAGAGCACAGGGCAGCCGGTGGCTGAGTTACTGCCTATCTCACGCTCAACAAGCACGTCTGTTGAGGAGACAACAGCCTCAGGGGGGCTGGCAGATGTCTTTTCTCCACACCAAGTGGATTTTTGACCAAGGGCTGCATGTTTGAGGAGAGGGCTTAGTTAGATCTTAGAAAACAGCCTCCTTCATCTGCAAATGTGGCTGTACCTAGTGCAGGCGTTGCTGCGGGAGCTGTGGCTGGACACGGCAAGGGCAGCCTCTACAGCTCAGACCCTGCAGTGCAGTGTGCTGCTGATGTGGGGATGTGAGCAGTGCTGGTCCCGGGGGACAGCCCAGTACTGGGAGGGCAGGATGCTGCAGTGAAACCCCTCAAATGACAAAGTTGCAGCAACATTGTGTTCTCAGAGCTGTGAGAATGCTCCTCTTGTCTTCTGACAGCAAATTCTGTGCTGTTCTCTTTCTCTGTTGCACCAAAAAGCGGTCCCCTCCTGCCCTTCCTTGCCTTCTGCACTGGGAGAAATCTGCTTCTGCATAGAGCCTGCCAGCAAACGGCCTGCTCTACCACTGCAGCTGGATCCTCATTTCCAGTTGCCCCAAGCCTTAAACAGAGAGGGAGAGAGTGGAGTGGTGTCCTCTGGGAGGGTGTGAGGTGAGGAGGATCTGAAAGCCTGTCTTGCATGGGGTAGTGTGCCAAAGTAACTCTGAGGCTTCTGGCTCTGCTGGCTCCCAGCAGTGCAGCCTGACAGAAAATTAGGATGCTTTTTTCCAAGTGTGACCAAGTCTCTGAATTTGCGTGGGCCTCTGTGTCTGGCCTAGGTCAGGACTCAGTCTGTAAAGCTGTTCACGCAGGAATCTTAAGAGAAATGTTTGCTTTGTACCTTGTTTCCACAAGAATTTATTCCTTCTGAAGGTAAGTTGCTCACAATTAAATGAGAAATAAAAGCTTTAATGGCATAAAGAGAACATTTGGAAAGTAGTTCCTTGAAATGAGGGATGTCTAGAGAGATTACATACAAGCTGCTCAGAAACTGCCTGGATGGAACTGGGTACCCTTCCTTTCACTGCTGCCTTCACCAAAGAAAAAGAAATATTAGCTTAGCCCTTGTTACCTCTGTGACCCTTCCTTTCACTGCTGCCTTCACCAAAGAAAAAGAAATATTAGCTTAGCCCTTGTTACCTCTGTGCCCGTCAGGTCCTGAGGTCTCACATGACAGTGACCCTGTCCGGAAGTTGCAGGGAGCCCCTAAGGTCAGGAGACTTGGAAAATTGCATGCAGTGTCATCACTGTTGCAAAACTCTGTGCCCCTCAAGGCCAACCTTGGACAACGCTCTCCTGTCCTGCCTGGCCTTTCCTCTGTATCAAGGACAGCTGCGGTGTCACATCGGGCTATGTCTTATTGACATACTGCCTATTTTAAGAATTGCATTGATTTTTCTATTTTTGCTACCTTGCTATGAGTTCCTTATTGGTTATTTTGTTTCCAGACAAAACTTCCAGCAGGTTCAAACATCTTGAACTTGGCTGGATTTTCTCAATGAACTTTCGGATTTTTCGTTGCCCTCAGTGTAACTACCCGAAATGACCTGTATGGGCCATCATCCATTTTTAATCATTTAGGGATTAATGGTCTGACTAATGTCATGGTTTACTGAGTAACCCAGTTTGCCTTGTCACCTTTGTCATATGTAGCCATGGTATTACAGGTAGAATTTCCTACTTCCTTCCCTTTCAGGGTCAGATTTGATAAAATTTAGTCAGGTGCTTGTACCATGGAACAAAGATCATGCAAGGCTATGACATTCCACTGCATTTTCCTTTCGGGAAGGGCCTTTTCGTGTGCATGTCATGGCTAGATAAGTGCTTTATTGTAGCAGTGAGAACAAACTGTCCTTGGGCCTCTCTTGCTGAAAAACTCATCTCTCTCCAGCTTGAAAACACTCGGCTATGGAAGGAGCAGGGTGGGCAAAACCAGACTGCTAAATAAAAGTGAAATTCGCTGCCACGTGTCAAGCTAACAGGAGGGCCTTGTTACCCTTGCTTAGGGCTGCCTGGATTCTGGGCAGGGCACTGCTGGGTCTCGGCCTCCCCCGTGGCGCTCCCAGGCCCAAGGGTGTAAGGTCCTGCCATGGTGGGGCAGGAGAGCCCGTGGCCCTCACCATGGCATCTGGGCCATGCTTGTTGGCCATCACCGCTGACGGTTGCCCACTTGTGTTGCAGAGAAGGGTGACTTCCTCGCTGTTGACCTGGGTGGCTCCCAGTTCCGTGCCCTTCAGGTGAAGGTGTTTAATGATGGGAAGCAGAGCAGCCAGCTGGAGAGCAAGTTTTACCCCACACCAAAGGAGGTCATCCAGGGGAGTGGAGCCGAGGTAGGCCGCGCTGGGTCTTCTGTGGTGGTGCCATGCTCGGGCAGGTGTCTGCTGATTGAAGCCTCACTCTGTCCTCTCCTTTCTCCTGCAGCTCTTCAATTACGTTGCTGGCTGTCTGTTAGACTTCATGGAGTCCAAAAACCTGAAGCATAAGAAGCTACCTCTTGGCTTTACATTTTCTTTTCCATGCAAACAGACCAAACTGGAAGAGGTAAGATGCAAAAAGAAATATTATTGGCAAGACTAGCTCCTTGGAGAACCCAGAGAAGCTATTGCATGGGAGCGTTACCTTGTGGCCTTTTTGGGGGGTCAGCTTTCCACAGCGCTCTGAAGAAGGTGTGGTGGATGGCCATTGCCATTTAACTACAGTTGACTACCATTCAAAGACTCATTCCTTATCTCAAGGCAACAGGATCTTTAAGCTAAAGCTATTATTTGGCTTAATCAGTACCTGATTCCATAGTAACCATATGTGCTTGTATGAAGGCCTTTGGAGTCTAAATCACGTACTTTTGTGTCCTAAAGCGTGCTTCTTTTTTTAATCCCTCTCATTCAGTACTTTTTACAGTTGATGCTAATTAGGAAAGACCTGTAGCTGAGCTGTTTGAAAGGCCACATGGGGAATTGAAGGGTTGGTTGCAAATATTTCGTGGCCTCTTATTCTAACTTCTCTTTTGTTTTTAGGGATCTGTGCTTTGGGTCCTAGTCCTGCAAATGCTTTGTGATGAACATCAGGAAAGCCATGCATGCTTTAAACAGAGCACAGGGAGATGCATTTCCAGGATTAGGACTTTATTACTGTACCTGTTTAGTTGTGCTGGTACTGACAGGCACCCAACTGAGGGGGAGATGTTCTGCTGTGACTTATTTTGGCCCAAATGTTTATGTGTGGAGAGAGATAGTGGGCTTCTCTGCAGACTTTGGTTTTGGCTGTCTTTGTGGCAGGTTTGCATGCCAAGGTTGGAGCTTTTGGGTCACTGAACTTTTTCTTTGCAGGGTGTCCTCCTTGCCTGGACAAAACACTTCAAGGTCCGAGGAGTGCAGGGCACAGATGTAGTCAGCTCTCTGCGCAAGGCCCTCCAGAAGCATAAGGCAAGTTTTATACCTGAATCTGAGTGGCTAATCTGCACTTGGTGTGGGGGTTGTTTTGGGAGTTGTTAGACATTCTTCAAGGACAGCCAGTAACAAGTGTCCAACGTGGCTGCAGTGTGAAAAGAAAACTGCACAGCTCTGATGGGAAGGCTTTTTACTTGTGTGTGACATCGGTGTATGGCCTTGTTTTGAATAGTTGCATCTATATATATTTTTTCTGTCAATTTTGCCAGGAGACAATTTGTCAATCTACAAGTTTGATGGGGTCTGCTCATGGGGTAGGACATTATTCTAGCATGAGCAAGCTACCAGCATGCAGCCTGTAAGGACAGATACACCAGTGCTAGTATATCACAAGACTCAAACCAATAAGATGTTGCTTTTCTGGTGAAGAGGGACTCTTCTGGTGAAGAGTCCTGCAGCCAAATATCCTGCCTGGCCAAGCACTTGAGAATTCTGAGATATTTGTTACTTTACAGGGTTGTGGGGATAATGTTTTAAAGGGAAGTAGTGTGTCTTTAAACTGAAGAGCTTTCCTGAACCAGGCCTTCAAAGTACTAGTAAGGTACAAAGGCTTTGCAAGCTTTTTAATCGCTCATCTTCACGCTATTAGGACATCGATGTTGATGTTTTGGCAATGGTCAACGACACTGTAGGAACCATGATGACTTGCGGATATGATGACCAGCACTGTGAAGTTGGACTCATAATTGGTAACTTTTTCTGTTCACTAAGCATCTTTTTTTTTTTTTTTTTCCTCATTTGTTTAATCCTAACAAATCTTGAGTAGAAAGGAGTGTCCCAGTACAGGAGAGAGCAGGAAGAAAATGGGAAAAAAACAATGGTCAGATTTCCAAGCCTGCCTGCCTTCTATAAAGCAGCTGTTTTTATGCTGATCACATTGCCATCAAATACCACAGTCCCCATTTTGTCTGGGTTCAGTTGTGACCAGCATGCTAAACTTTTCTGCTGACTGTACAGAAAATTACTGTCTGTCTGTCCAGAAAAAGCTGAATTCCTCTCACGTCTGGTAGTTAGGATCAGCTACGCTTTCCACAACCCTTCCACTTCACACACCATGGTGGCTTTTTAAAGGCACATAGAAGTACATTTGAGATAGGAAAAAAATATTTTTGAATAAGTCAAGCCTTGGATTAATTTCTTATACTTTCACTCACTGTTAAATGATTATTTAACAAGTGCAGGTGGCATAATGCTAGCATCCTTACCACAGGATTATATATTTATATTTTGTTTCAAAGACAATGTATTGACTTATTTCCAAACATGTGGGCTTAAAGCAAACGAAAAGGAAACCTGAGGCAAATGGGTAATTTATCCACACTGACTCTAACATGCGCAGGGACTGGCACCAACGCATGCTACATGGAGGAAATGAGGCACATCGATCTGGTGGAAGGTGACGAAGGGAGAATGTGTATTAACACAGAGTGGGGTGCCTTTGGAGATGATGGTGCTTTGGATGACCTCCGCACAGAGTTTGATCAGGAGCTCGATCTGGGATCTCTTAATCCTGGAAAACAATTGTAAGTGATTCCCTGGATGATTTGTTTTGGCAATCTCAGTTCTCCAAGTGCATTAGCAGCATTTCCCGGGAGTCCCTTTGGAACAAGAATCCACTTGAGTGAACCTGAACCAACTTGGTCCTGGTCCTGTCCTATTCAGACCTTTCTCTTCTGGGAAGGGTGGGTACCTGGGAAGGTGGGTACACCTCCCTGCCTCACAGGCCAAAGGCTTGCAGCTGCAGTTACTTATGTGTCATTAAAAATAGGTGGTTGCTCTGGTTTGAGGCTGTGGAGGGGAAGAGGAGGAGAAAGATAAGTAAAGGGCATATTTAAAGCCTGGTTCATCAAAACCGCTTCTACTGGCTGAGCTGCTTGCAAGTTTTTGAGCAGTCTTTTTAATCACTTACTTATCTTGAGGGGCTGGGGTTGGGTCCCAGGACCTCAGGAAGGCATCCCATCCACAACTTAGCTTCCAAACCCCTTTTGTAGATGCTTAAATGTCATTGACCTGCATAAGAACATACTTGAGCTTGCCATGGCTCTGATGAGCTGGTGGACACCTGTAATCCTTCTTGCTTCCCATTCCAGGTTTGAGAAGATGATCAGTAGCCTGTATTTGGGGGAACTTGTAAGACTCATTCTTCTAAAAATGACAAAGGAAGGTCTACTCTTCAATGGGAAAGTGTCAACAGCTCTGCTTACTAAGGGCAAGATCGAAATGAAACATGTGTCTGCAATGGAAAAGTAAGAGCCTGCAATGTGCCCTGTGAGAGGGGCTGTTAATATTTCACAAGCACAGTAAAGATAATTAACATTTGTTTATAATCAGGGAGTATTGGGAATTGATCCTGAACTGTTCAACTTGATTTTGCTTTTGCCTAGGAGAAAAGTTGATCCTTCTGTAAATAGAAGTAATGAAAGATGAAGTTTTAGCAAAATACCACAGTAGCAAATGTATTGTTAAGCATCACAGACACGGTTGTTGTTTAAGGCCTTTTGGAGACCTGAGTGCATGGGATGATTCTTGCAGTTTTCAACTTCTGTGATGCCCAAATACTGGGGCTGTGAAGAGGTAGTGCACGCTCTAGGTCACCTAATGAATGACTGCATGGAAAGCTGACAGATTCTGGTGTTTTAAAGAGGAATCTTGGTCCACACTATTACTTCAGGAATAATTTCCCTTGTACTGAGTGAAGCTGTACATCTACTGCTGTGCTCCCCTTCTACGGACTAAGTATTTCATCCTGTTCCGTACTTGGTCAGCCAATTTGTATGTCTTGCAGGAAACTGAACTCCAGGGAGTAGCCTCTTGATACTTTTGGGAATAGTGTGGGAAAGAAGCTGCTGGTTTCTGGGAACCAACTATGACAGTGCCTGATAGGTTGTGCTCTGGTCTTCTCTCATTTGTTTGAGCCAGCATGCAGATACTGTGTTAAGTGCTGCCTTAATGTCCTTGCGTTAGGTGACGCAGGTGATGCTTTCCTTTGTTTTGGGATAGGTACAAAGAAGGTCTGAGCAACACAAAAGAGATCCTGACAGAGCTGAACCTGTTTCCCTCTGAAGAGGACTGCATCGCTGTTCAGCACGTCTGCACCATCGTTTCCTTCCGCTCAGCCAATCTCTGTGCTGCCGCCTTAGCAGCCATACTGACCCGACTGAGAGAGAATAAAAAAGTGTTAAGGCTGCGAACCACTGTTGGGATTGATGGGGGACTCTATAAAACCCACCCGCAGTAAGTAACTAAAGAGGGTTTGGTAATTGTTGGCCATGCGCTGATGTTGCAAAGAGTTTTCACCTGTGTATATGTGTGGCTTTTGGAGAACTGCTTGTTTTGCTGCAGGGTTGGCATGAGATATGGTGGAATGTGACATTGTGCTCCTCTGGCTGTGCTTCAGTACTTGTGGTATTGGATATGTACACATATTAGAAGTATATGTGAAGTAAACCATGTATGAAATGCCTGTGAGAGTCTAAAGAAACTCCTTGTTCCTGCAGATATCCCAAACGTCTGCACAAAGTAGTGAGAAGGCTGGTCCCAAATTGTGATGTTCGGTTCCTCCTCTCTGAGAGCGGCAGTGCGAAGGGGGCTGCCATGGTCACAGCGGTGGCATACAGGCTGGCCGCTCAGCGCAAGCAAATTGATGCCGTTCTCGCACCGTTCCTGCTGTCCCTGGAGACCCTCAGAGAAGTAAAGAACAAAATGAGGACCGAGCTGGAATATGGGCTAAAGAGAGAGACGCAAGCCAGTGCCACAGTGAAGATGTTGCCCACATATGTCTGTGGGACACCAGATGGCACAGGTGAAGTTATTTTCTGGTCACCTGGAGGTGGTGCAGGAAAGCTACTTGTCTCTTTCCTGGGGGGAACATGCCAGTTATTCTGGAAAATGCCAGGATGATTTCCGTTAGCAAGCTGATGCTTCCTGCAGTGTTATCTGGCTGGCCGTTTAGCCCCTAGCCTAACAGACTGATAAAATAAATGCCATAGGGAGCAGCGTGCTGTCATTAGCCCAAATAAAGTTTCTTGTAGATGTATGGCAGAGTATGGCATTCTGACTGGCAAACATGCTACAAGAAGCACCAAAATGAAATACCTTTCTTCTCTTACAGAGAATGGAAAGTTCCTTGCCCTTGATCTTGGTGGGACAAATTTCAGGGTTCTGCTGGTCAAAATTAGAAGCGGGAGAAGGAGATCCGTGCAAATGTATAACAAAATCTTTGCCATTCCTTTGGAGATCATGCAAGGGACAGGGGAAGAGGTAACTTCTAATGAATGCTTAATTGATCCAGCCGAGACCGAATGCATAGGAGTACATGTGAGATTTACATGCTGCTTCTGTCCTTCCAGCTCTTTGACCATATAGTCCAGTGCATAGCAGACTTCCTGGAGTATATGGGGATTAAAGGTGCCCGGCTGCCTCTGGGCTTCACCTTCTCCTTCCCGTGCAGGCAGGCCAGCATTGACAAGGTAAGGACTGCAACAACAAACGGGTCAAATGAGAGCTGATACAATTCTGGGGGAGGATGGCTTCTTGGTTTGGAGATTGCAGGCAAAAGCTCTTCTGAATGTTTTCCTCTAGGTAGGACTTTACAAGGTTAAATATATATATGCATATATGCAAATTAATCTTTGGGGAGAATATTTCACCTTTTATGGGGATTTTATTACTCTAAAGTGCAAATGAGCTGTGTCTGGGAAGAAAAGTATCATCCTGTATGCATATGGGAGATGGAATTTCCACCTAATGTATGTGATAAGAGGTAGATGTTCCTTGCTTTTATTCTATAAAGAGGCTATGATAGCTTATGATGGCTAAATGACCACGTATTTTCAATAGCCCAGGAATCTCTTATGCTCCCTTCTCCATTTAATGCCAAGAGAGAACAGACTCCTCCTTGTACTTCTTCAGCTACAATCCCAGGGTGTTTTCCTAACTCTGCTGCACAGCCCTGACTGCGTAGCTTCTGTACTACATTAGCTTCTTCTTGTTGAGTGTCAGCAAGCAGAACTGAGTTTGCTTGTTCAGAGCTTGGAAGGGTTGGACCTTTCTGTCTTTGATTTGTTAGTCTGATATATATGGCTTTTTGACAGATGTCACCTCTTTGTCTTTCCAGATCTGATGTAAGAAAAATAATTAGAATAAAAAAATCAAATTCAGGAGGAAATCATTCTTGATTATTTTGATGTATTTCCTAAAGGGGAAAAGAGGTTTTGCTGCCTATTTCTTGTCAAATATGTAGAATACATGGGGAAATGAGAGACTGCTATTTTATCAAATGTTTTTATGTCCTGGTGGTTTTCACAATAGCCTCTAAATTTAGAGACTAGCCTAGACGGCCTCTAATGTCTACTGTGATCTGAACATTTAGTAACAGGAGTTGGCTGTTTGTGGGGAGACCACTCAATATCCCTTCCAAACCTACAGCATAGGGTTTAGATCTTGACAAATGATGGGGAAACAATTTCCACAGCAGTGGTGGCAAGCTGAGAGAGACCCATCTGTGTCAGGGCCACATGATATGTTGCCCAGTGTGTTTGGTCTATTACTGTTGCTAGAACTTGAGGTTGTTTTTTTGTTTTTTTTGTTTGTTTTTTAAGAGCAGTTTTTTTTCCCCTTTGTCTTTTTTTTTTTTTTTTTTTCTTGTTTGGACAGATAGTGCAGAGCCAGTTAACAAGTGGAAGGCTAATTACATCATGTAACCTGGAAAACTATTTCTGTCGAGCCAGGTTGCTGTCCAAAAAAAAAAAAAAAAAAATTGTGTTGCTTGGAGTAGCGATGATCATACCAAGTGTTATTCAGTAAACGAGCCAAAAACTAACAGTGGATGTTCATTAATGTTTGCTGGGTTTTTAATTATTTTCAGTAAATGCATTTTTTACAGTCTTTCCTCCACAAATGATGCAATGGCTATGTGCATACAAGGAGGTGAGATGGGAAGGTTTTCCGAAGGAGAAAAGAGCATTAGAAGGCATTGAGTTGATAAATGACTGAGTAAAGCTGGAGTCATTTGCATCTGCAATTGAGTCATAATGATACATGGACATGCACTTTATGCTAGACACTCACAGTAACTTGGCCAGGGAAATAACAGTATTTAAAAAAAAAAAAAAAAAAGGAACAAAAAAGGGTGGTGGGGGAGCAAAGAAAAAGGATTATGCTTGGGGTGTACGGTCTTCTCTCTATCTTCATTTTATGGTTTTCTTCCTTTTTCAGGGAACGCTTGTGGGATGGACAAAAGGTTTTAAGGCAACAGACTGTGAAGGGGAAGATGTTGTTGATATGCTGAGGGAGGCCATCAGGAGAAGAAATGTGAGCTATTCTTTTCTGCTCTTTTTGGTGTATTTAACGTACACTTCCTCTTCCTCCAGTACCCCACTAGTGATTGTGACTTGTGTTTTAGGAGTTTGACTTGGACATCGTAGCAGTGGTGAATGACACCGTTGGGACAATGATGACATGCGGATACGAGGATCCAAACTGTGAGATTGGCCTTATTGCAGGTACAGTGATACTGAAGTAGCCACTGTAAGAAGAAAGCATGTATGCAGGTGCTAGGCTTCACACCCTACTTCAGAATTTGTAAAACAATGTCCTTTATTTGAGTTTGATATGTGGTATTACTAGTCACTTGGGGTTCTTGGCAGATTTGTATGGTATTCAACAGAGAATATAATAGCACCAATAGCAGATATGATCAGAAGTCTAAGAGATTCAGGATCCAGTGGTGCCTAATAAGTGGGTGCCTGGTAAAAGAATATGGGAACAGTAGATATACAGCATGAGTCTTTGTTTTAGCAAATGTGTTAATGTTTTAGTCAATGTGACCTGTGTAACTAGGTCACAGGCTTTGGAGCAAGAACATACTTTCAGAAATTTAACTGAGTTCTTTGTGGGCTTTCTAGATGATCCCCCAGTTGGTCCCTCCAACTTTTCAGCCAGGAATACATCTAAGCGTAGGAGATCTGAAGCCCCAATTGGAAAATAAACTCTGCTGGCTGGTTAAGTCCACCAGCTATCTCATTTTGTTTGGAGAACTGGTCTTTATGTTACCTAACGTAACCTGTGTTGCAAGTGATGAGGCCTTGTTCACCAAATCATTTCAGACTTGGTTTCTGCCTGACTGGCTGCTAGACAGGATTTGCTTTTGAGAGCAGGCTCTAATGCAGAAGATGATTTGTGGTACATTACAACCAGACTGGCAGCAATGACTGATCAGTGCTTGCCAATGGCTGCCAAAGCCATTTCTGACCTATGACAGAGAATCCTTTTTCCTCTGCACTCAGAGTATTCTGTGCTGGACCCACTTGGGAACATTTCTGTTTTGATACTGTAACAGCACACACACACACACACTTAGGGAAGCATTATTGGCTGATGCTTGCTTTTGTAAGATCTGGGGAGATCTTTGAAATATGGGATCGGGAGAAGAGAGCTTTTAAGATGATCACTGCAATCATCTTCTGTGTGTTAAGCTGCTATTCACTCTTCTGGCTGAAGCCTTGTCATTTCTTTCCTCCTAGGAACAGGCAGCAATGTGTGCTACATGGAGGACATGAAAAACATAGAAATAGTGGAAGGGAACGAAGGAAAAATGTGCATTAATACAGAATGGGGAGGATTTGGTGACAATGGCTGCATTGACAACATCAGAACAAAATATGATAAAGAAGTTGATGAAGGCTCACTAAACGCAGGGAAACAGAGGTAAATGTGTTGTTTCTGATGCTAAGAGCCTGATTAAGCGAGTCTTTGAGACACACTGACTGAGTCATAAAATGTACTTAATGAGAATAATTGGAAAGGAAATTTGAATACTAAATTTCATTTGTTGCATGGTAAGTAATGCAGATATCCTGACAAAAAAAAAAAAAAAAACAGACATACATTGTTTCCGTTACTGCAGCACTGTTTTCACCTTCGGGCACTTATCAAACAGTGCAGCTCTTAATATTTCCCTGCAAAGTGTAGGTCTTGCTCTGTTCTTTCCTTCTTGTTCTGTTCCACTTGCTTTGGAACCAAATTCTCCTGTTAGAGCATTTTTTCAATGATGCTGATTGCCAGGGCTTTCTCTTGGATACCCCTCTCTGCCTTCAAAGGTAAAATACGACTGATGCCAGAAGATAAACTGGACCGACTCTTCTTGGTTAGGCGAAGACAGCACTGATTACATATAACTCACCAGTGAATGCATGTGGAAGACATGGCAATGTTGCGTCTCAGTGTGAACTCTGGCTTTAACACTATCTTCTGTTTAATACTGCAGTTTTTTTTTCTAGTTCGGTTACCTTTTAACATAAGTAAATACGTTGTATTTAATGTTTGCACTTGAAGTCACTGCAACAGTTTTTTGTTGGTTGAAAGATAGCTACTGCTTTTTCAAGTTTATCATGCTCATCAGGTGTGTAGGTACCACTCATGTTAAATAGAGCTAACTTACAGCCCCCTTAAGAGCACTTTTTTTTTCTTTTATAATATAACAGGTATGAAAAAATGACCAGTGGAATGTATCTGGGTGAAATAGTGAGGCAAATTTTGATCGACTTAACCAAACAAGGACTGCTGTTCAGAGGACAGATTTCAGAATCCCTAAGGAAAAGAGGCATATTTGAAACAAAATTCCTATCTCAGATTGAGAGGTAAGGTTCATTTACATGTTTTAAGTCCTCAAGGTCTTCCAGGACCTCTAGAAAATAATCTTCTGCAAAAGTGTGGAGCCTTTTCCTTCAAGAAGTCAATTATAGTTTCCTGCTTGTGTTTCCCTTTATGCAGCGACCGGCTCGCCCTCCTCCAAGTCCGTCGAATTCTGCAACAGCTTGGCCTGGACAGCACATGCGAAGACAGCATCATTGTGAAAGAGGTGTGTGGAGCTGTTTCCAAAAGAGCTGCCCAACTCTGTGGGGCAGGATTGGCAGCTATTGTAGAAAAGAAGAGAGAAAACCGAGGTGTGGAGCACTTGCAAATTACTGTTGGAGTAGACGGGACTTTGTACAAGCTCCATCCGCAGTGAGTACCTTGGTACCTCTTCCCTTTGCTGTTTGCTCATTTCCAGTGTGAACATGTACCAAGCTGTGCCAGCCTTCTCCTGACGTAGTCAAAAAGGAGAGGGGATAAGGATCTAATATGTTTCCCTGCGTCCTGTCATTTCCTTTGCCTAGGCAAAGGATTGACAATTGTAAAGAAAAGTCCAGTTACCACTGGAAGGCTCTTGTTCTCTGGGGTACTGAGCAAACTTACCTAATATTTATTTTTCGGTGTTTCAAGGGAATTCTGCAATGTCTGTGTATCTCAGAAGGAAAGCTATGTTGAGTATTTAGAGCTGGGTCAGTATTTTGTGAGCAAGGCCTTGAAATAAATGCACCTAGACGCAATAGATGAGCACCTCCTCCATGGTCTCTAAAGGCAAGAGGCCTGTCTGGCATCTTGCTGAACAAAATTAAAGTGGAGATACAGAAATTGAAATCTGATAGAGTACAGAAAGTTGTCTCTTTTTTGTATAGGAAGAAAAACAAATGGAAAGGGATGCTGTGGAGAACCAGTGGAAGATGTTGATTGAGGTTATTGTTCCTCACTAATAGATGAACACACCAGTCTCAGACCAGAAAGGGGCTCCTAAAATGTTCTTCTCTTCTCTCCCTTTCCTTTCAGTTTTTCTAGGGTCCTGCAGGAAACAGTGAAGGAACTGGCACCTCAGTGTGATGTGACGTTCATGCTTTCTGAAGATGGGAGTGGGAAGGGAGCTGCCCTCATTACTGCAGTAGCAAAAAGATTGCATAATATTGGACAGAAGTAAAAATGAGAAGTGAAGTCATTTCAGCACTGCCAGGCGTGTGCACTAGAGATTTGCTGAGCGGTGATTGAAGATAGCTTTGCCAGACACCAGTACACAGGTACCTGATTTTCAGGGAGCAGCTGGTTTTTGGCCAGCCAGGATTGTGGATTTTTGTCCTTTGGACACCACTTGGATCAGGTGTCTCTCCTCCCCAGCATTATGTCTTGGCACATGCAATCTGCTCAATTCTGTACTTCCTGCAGTGCATCTGTAATGCATATGGGAGAGTCAGACAAACAGAAAAACCCAAACCAAACCAACCAACCAAACAAAAACCCAAATGTGTGTTTTTACAATGGCTTAATTAAGCTAATCTACCACAAGAGAGTTTATCACCAGTTTCTTAGGATTTGTGTGGTTTTTAGTTTTGACTTGGCCTGTCTCAAGGAATATTGAGATCTGGTGTTGCACATATCTAGTGGACATGTTTGTTCAATGTATCACAGGTTTTACAATAAATCTGCAGGTAAAATAAATTAATGGGCTTTGATCAGTGATACTTTCCCCCACACCCAGCTACATTGGTATTGTAATGTAATACTTCCCTAAGTACAGGAGGCATGTTTAATAGGTGAATGTAATGAAAAAGAAATATGATTCCACAGAATATCAGTTTGTGTCAAAATACATTAGTGTATTTGAGCGCACATAAACATAACCAGTGTTGGATGGGTTCTGGCTGTGGCTATTCTTTTGATTCTGGGGGAAAAATAGGGTGTAGAAGCAGCTACAGGGCCTGCTATGTGTATGTTAGAGCTACCTAGAGAGTAACAAACTTGTTTGTCTTTGGGCCATCAAAATAGCTTTCTACAAAGGAAAAAAAAATCACCTGAATTTCTGAAATTCTCCTCTTTGTTTTCCCTCAGTTATCTACTTGCCTGTTTGAGGGAGGATAGCTTCCATTTTGTGGGAGTTTATCCTTGATTTTCATTTTCTGTTGCCTGCTGCTCTGCCTGTCTGTAGTTTGTTGTAAATAAATCTGTGGTGCTGTGAGCCCTTGCTTCTCTGTCTAGTGCCTCTTCTGAGTTGTGGGAAGAACATGCAGGCAAGTGGGAGCTTTCTTTAAATCTCTATATGTCAATATTCAGCAGCATTGTAGTTATTACAAAGGCGGCTTGTGGATAGGGCCTGTCAAACTGAAGCCAAATTTGCCTCTTTCTCTACACTGATTAAGCACCATTTTATTTGGCCGTAGCATATCCAAAGGCCTGCAAACACCAGGAAAATAACCCATGCTCTTGTGTCACCAGATGTCTTTCCCCTAATTTACCCATCTCAGAGTAAACTGAAGCAATAATATGGTACAGAGAAGCAGCAGATCTGGCATATTGCAGTATCTCCTTTAATCCTCTCTTCTTGGCTATTTGCTTTCGCTCAGGCTGGCAGCAGAAAGTGGGGCCAAGAAATGTGCTTTAAGCCTTAGATAGGTCAAAAGTAAGTATTGTGCAGGGGGATAAGCAGATGGATTTATATAATAATCTCTAATAAGGCCAACAGGTTTAAATTTAGCAATGGCAAATTCAAAATTTGAAGATACAAACTCTTCCTGTTTTGTAGTTTTTAAAAGAAACATGTCAACAGCTCTCTGACTGTGTTGGAGCCACAGGATGGGTAAAAAATAGTAGCTGGAAATAATTTTCATTTCTGAAGGAGTTCCTCATGATGCTGAGCTCCCTGTACTGACCAACTGAGAAGAGACAATTGTAAACTCGCGTGTAATGTTTTCCTCCTCCTGTCATGCAGCTTAATATTTTACTTTTTCATTATATTGCAGAATCCACAGAGTCACAGAAACTGCTGTGGACGGTGCAAAGTTATTTGGAACTGACTTTTTTCCTAGTGGTGAACAAGGCTAAATTCAGTGGGGCTGGGTGCAGAAAAAAAACATCAGGGCTGGAGGCTACATGGAGCCCAGAAATAGCTCTTCTGCATTGGTCGTTTTTCCCTTGGGCACTCTGAAATCTTGTACTAGCTGTGTACTTCTGGGTCCTTTTGGGGGAGTGGATTGTGCTAATCTGCACAAGTAGGTCTGTGGGTGAAATGTGTCCCTGTGTAGCTGGAGAGAGGTGACATGGACTTGCCCCATGATGGCCACGTGAGTATGATGCAGAGAATCTATCGCACTTCTATTCTAAAGCCTGTTCTGCACAACTGGAATGCAAATCAGTAACAGTACAAGGTAAACCACTTGCACGGATCCTTGCTTTAAATTTAGAAAGAAATTCTATGTTGCTTTGATTTTTCTTTAATCTTTTTTTTCAATCTTATTTTCACAGTTAATTTACACCTCAGCTGCAGCTATTCCTTTTCTGCAGTAGATTAGGTCCACACAATAATAATACACGTATTTTTTTGCATCTGCAGTTTTTTTTTTTTTTCCAGTGAGTCTGTGGGTGTTGTGGAATCTGATCACATGAACCTGAAACTCAGCTTGCAAAGTGCCTGGCGACTTACAGCTCGCGTTGTGGTCCCTAAGGCCCAGCACATGCACGCTCTTGCCTTTCCTGCGGGTTTGCTGTGAACCCAGGCAGCTGCCACACGGATCTGATAAACACGTCTGCTGGGGAGGGAGATGGCATCTAGGCTGGGGAGGCTGCTGAGCAAGGATTCGTTGGGCAGCCGTGGAGAAGGGAAGGGTTGGCTACTGCGGGATTTACCGAGGGGTACGAACATCACTTGTAGTTTCCCAGGGATCCTATAAACACACTATGACACTATGGCAGAGCGTTCTCCATCTGGGTAATGATGCAGCATTCGTGTCCCTCATGTAGATGTGTGGAAACTCAAGGAGTGTTGCAAACTTGCAATCTGTTTTGTATAGATTTTAAGCCACTGAGTCAAAACTCTTCTATGCACGTTGTATTGTGGTGATTCAGTTAAAAGCCCTATTTTAAAATAAAAGTAGAGGCCTTCTATTAAGTATGACACAAGCATACCGTATTCTGAAAAATGCATAGTACAACTGATCACATAAAGTTGGTAGTTGATTTAAAATAAAATGAGATTCTTCCAGTTTCACATCTTAGATGTGCTTTTCTACTGTTTTTGGTACCTTCATGATATTTCACTCTTGTGGGTTTTCCCTCCAGTCAATATGTTTGGTACTTCTTGAATTTACTGATTTTTGTTTTGTTGCTTCTTGAAGACATGAACATCCTTTTTCAGATCTAAGTCACACATTTGATTTGGAAATTTGGAAGATGTTTAAATCACAGGCGTGTGACAGAACCTTTATACCTGGGTGGAGGTATAAAGGTTTTTGCTTTCTAGAAACTCCCAGTATGTGGCTGCGGTTACCCTTTCATCTGTGGGGAAAAGGTGACCCTAAATGTATTGGTTTGCCTGCTAGAGAGACATGTCAGTGGCTATAGATTTGGACAGCGCTGGTGCTTGACTCGTAATCCAGAGAAAATGCAGTAGCAGCTCATTGATGACACACTCCCTTTGTACAAAAGTAAATATAGGATCATGTGTAAGTCTTTCAGAAATCCTGATTAGCATAATCTCCCTTGGGAAGTCAGTATTATTTAGGATTTAGCAGATCAGTGTAAAGGAGTTGGGGGGCTGAAATGTAGGTAATACCGAAATGAAAGTATTGTTGTGATTTGTTTCTTTGCATTTGGTGAAGTGAGCTGGCTTTTGTTTGGGGGTCTCAGATACAATGTCAGCGTGGTGGTGCGTGGAGAGGGAGGGACTGTGTGAGACTTGGTGAGTGTTGTCCAGCTTTGTAAACTCAATTTTTCTGGTAAGGACCTCCAGTGCCTTGGACTGTCATTCAGGGCCCATCCAGAGCATTTTCCAGACTTGTCAAGAGGGTAGCTTGTCCAGTGATTTTTATTTTTTTCATTACAACAACAGCATTACAAAACTATTCCTATGAGTGAGTGTGGATGGCCTGTTTGTGGTGTGGGGAGGCAGGGAAATCAGATGTCTGCTTTGTCCCAGCACTGCATCTACTCTGTGGGTGTGAAGGAAAGTATAAAAACACCAAAAGTTTAATGTTTTCCCCTCTCTCATTGATCCTATTGCATTGCAGGTGCACATTGAAAATGCTGTAAAGGTGATGGTCACATTTATCTGAGAAGGGAATGCACCTCTAGAGATAGTAAAACTGTATGCCCTGAAGAGAGAACAGAATAGGTAAGAAACCCAGTAAATATGGGTTCCTCCAGAAAACCCTTGCCTCTGGCACTAAGAATGTGCTACAGAAAATAGACAAAAGACTCTAGGCTGGAGATCTCCTGTGAAGGAGCTGAAGACCCAAATGCTGGGGAGCCGCAGCAAGCTGGAGCTTGCTGGAAGGAGTGAAAGAAGATCCTTTCACCCTTGATCTTTCCTGACTCATTTTCAAAACAAATACAAAATTCCTATTTTTATCTACAAAGCGTTAAGTTAAAACCAAACAATCAAAAAACCAAAGCTATATTAAAGAAAAAGGAAAGAGGGGGGAGTTGGGCAGGGGGAAGGCTGAGACAGTTTTACTGCCACTATATGTTCTTTTCTCCTTTTATTGGGAAGGATAAAGACTTTGGAGAAGAAGGGAGAGATGTGTGAAGAGTATGGCACATCAACAGTCAAAGCTTCCCCATAGATTTGTTATTGCAGATTGGAGCAACTTTAAAGTAAGTCACAGTAGTGGGGAAAAGGGATAAGAGCAATGCAAGGAGTGATATGTTATAAGCAGCAAATTACAAGGACTATTTAGGGATGTAACTAACTCAACTGGCTCAGTTTGTTATTATTTTGTGAGCAGGATGAAAGGGGAGGGAGGCAGCAGGGTGGCTACTCTACCAGTGTCGGATTCCTTTGGACTAGGCAGAGTGAGGTAGCTCCCAGCCTCAGGCATTTCAAAAATGCCAGGGTTCAGCTCTGAAAACACCACTGATATTGATTCAGTTTACTATTTTTGTTGTTCGTAATTTGCTGCTTGCTATTTGGAATCTGAGCTTGCCAAAGGTTTCTGTGCACCTGGAAAGGCCCCGGGAAGTCCCCTTTCCTATAGGGCAACCATATGGTGGTGCTGGGCCATCTGTTTAGCTGTGGGACTGGGACGGTTCCTGTGAGGCCGTGTAGAGGATTGTCCTCATCACTGCAGGTTGCGGCCCCTCCTGGGAGCCAAAAAAGGCTGTCCTCTGCTGCTGTGCAGAGCAGGGAGACACAGAGGGGATGCGTCCTGCGGGGCTGAGTTTAGCACAGGTGCTCCCTCAGCAGTGGGGGAAAGGCACCTTATGGGGTGAGCTGAGGTCCTGTGGCAGCAGCCATCTCTGGCTGCGGTTGCATGAAAACATAAATAAAGCACAGTTAGGACGGCAAGAACGGTTATTGGGACGTAAGCAGTTAACAGAGCAGATCAGCTGGTGATGGACAACTTTGTTGTAGAGGGGAGCTCTCTGCAGGAGGAGAAAGAAAATGGTTGACGGAAGGGCGTGGAGTGAGAGTCTGTGAGGGTCTGAGCAGGTAAAGAAGGAAGATGCTTTCCCAGCAAGTGTGTCCTGAATACTTCAAAGCGGAAAGTTACAGATGCTGATTTGGGAGCTGCAGCTGATTCTGGAAACAAATGGGATAAATACTGGCATGAGAAAAAAAAAAAAAAAGTTGAAATGCCCGAAGGGCACATCTGCTGTGGCCAGCGATTCTGCAGGAAATGCACTGAAATCAGAGAGAGACGAGGAAGCTGGAGATAAACATGGCCCACAGTGAAGCCAAATGAAAGCCACGGGCCTGAGAAGCGCCTGCGATAGCATGCTGAAGATCTGGCTTGCTTTCTTAGCTCTCCAATGAAGTAGCTGTACCTAATGTGGGCCTGAGTCCGGCTGTGCTGAATGAATTTTAAAGGTGTTTTGTGTTCTGAGCTTGGAAATTCTGCTCTAGAGACTTTTCTGTTGCTTTCAAGTGTGTGTTTTCAGAGCAAGGGAGCAGCATTGTAGGTCTAAAGCCTAGTCTGTTAGTCTGAAATTTGAATAATTGCATGGTCATTAAATTTTGCACAAAAAGGAATTGACTCTAAAAGCAGCTGATATGTTATCATGATTAGAGCAGTAGCAATGCCTTCTTTCATCACAATGAAGTTACATTGTTAGAGAACATAATTGACATTTTTTTATTGAAAGATTAAGAAGAATTTGTTTACAGCTTGCAAACAAAGAGGTTTTAATTCAACAAACTGCAGCAGGAATAAGCAGTAAGTGACATTTTCATCTGCTGGCCGGTTAGCGCTTTAGCTGCAGAATGCGGCGGATAGAGAAGTATGAAGGAATTTGCAGCTCAATATCTGCCCAATAAAGCGTGCACCACGCTGGCAAATGCCAGAAAGCTGACAGGGAGAAACCTTGAGTGCAAAGAAACAAAGAGACATAGTTAATATTAGCACCTTTTGGGAAGACACTGGTTTTTGGAGATCAGCTTCGTGACGCCTGTTGTGCAAAGGTCAAGGTATGGCATTTCTGAGGATGCTTTTGCCACGGAGCCATCGGGATAACACCTGTCAACTCTACTGGGTGCTAAAGTAGGTATCTGGGTTATTTTTATATCTCTGGGTTTATTGTTTCATGGTCTAATAGACTCAGGAGCTAAGTGGTACTGGCATTTCAAAGTGGCATGTTGTGATTGGAAGGGGATGCTGTGTAAGTATTTGGAAAGCAGATCCAAATGAAGCACCATTGTCACCCGACTGCAGAGAGACTCTTTGCTCTTTAAATGTATTTGGGATCCTGTTTGTGCTGGTGCTTGTCTTACTGTCCAGATTGCTCTCCAGGTAAAGCCAAGGGTATGTGAAAAATTCACTTTTATTTTTACAAAAATTTCTCTTTTGCAGTTGGAAATTGACCAGGTTTATTGTCCCAGCTCCGATCAAAGTTTAAGGAGTCGGAGTTGAGCCTGTTGTTTTGAATACACAGAGGCAAAAATCCACTTTGGGTGCTTGGAGTGCTGACAGAGCACTGCAAGAAGGGTGCTTGTCCCTCCACCCAGGAAGCCATCTATCAAGCCACGTGCAATGCCAGTGCTGTGCAGAGGGAAGGAAGGGGTCAACCAGGCCGATACTGAAAAGCCTGAGACCTCCTGACCCGCACGTGCCATGCATCCCTGCGGATTGGTGCTGGAGGCCTGAATCAGTAGCATCTTATATTGAGGGCAGGTCATAGAACAACTGAGGGGATTTTCTGGGTCTCGAATACTGACTGGTTGCCGCAGACTGTGTTTTCTCCTTTCCAGACATGAATTCCTCTGTCTGCAAAACCAAGTTGTTACTTTTTTCTGGGTGTTTCACCTTCTTGTTTTACATTAAAAAAAAAAAAAAGTGATTCTCCATCGCCTGTCTCTTGCAGCTATGTCATGAACCCAGACTCTCAGCTTTTCTGTCAGGAATGGGTGAAAGGGATAGAGAAACCTATTCCATTAAAATTAGAACTTTCTTTCTGATACATATGTGAATTTTGAAAATTGTTTCTTCCCTGTCTACTTTTTTTTTGTGTGTGTGAAAATCTGCGAATGAAAATATCAGTCCAGAATCTCTTTGAGGTTTGTATTTGACCTGGTGCAGGGGGTTGGCCATGGCCGGCTGCCCACCCAGCTGCTCTCACCCCCATCCTCAGCAGGATGGGGTGAGAAAATAGGGTGAAAAGCTCCTGGTGAGAAAAAAAGACAAAATTAAAAACGCCTTCCCCAGTGTGGACGTGTCACCAGTGTTGGGACCTGCCCCACTGTGGTCTCCTGATGGGCTGCAGGTCTCTGCTCCAGCACCTGGACTTCCCCTCCTCTTCGGGGCTCACAGGGCTGTTTCTCACACTCTTTTCCCTCACTCCTCTCCTGTTTGGTGTTTCTGCCATTTCTTTGATTCGTTTCCCCCTGAGGGGCTCAGCTGTGCCCTGCAGTGGGGCTGCTGGAACCTTCTGGAAGCAGCCATAAGCGGCTGGGCAGCCCTGCCCTCTCCTCACAGAGCCCCCTCAGCCCCGGCACCTCGTCTGCCTGGCAAATACCCTGCGGGAGCCACCCAGAGTGGCTCAAGGGAGAGCAGAGGTTGAGGTGGGAAGAGGAGGACCCTGAAGAGGCTGCGTGGATGCCCTGGGGGCCAGCAGGGGCTGGAGCTGGGCCCTGAAAATGAATGTGGGTGGAAAACCCTGCTCCTCACAGGGAGTTTGTTGGCACCTCACGAGCTGCGTGAGGCGAGGGGAGGCTGCCTGCAAACATGGCTGACTGTGGCGGGTGCTGGTGCATTCTCTCTGCTGGGCCTATCGCCCCTTCCCTTGGGAGCCAAAATGTCACTGTGGGTCCAGCAGGGTGCCCGTCCTGGGGCAGGGTGTGTGGGAGCTGCTCCCCTGTGCTCCCTGGCAGCGTGAGCCTGCTATGTCCCCCTCATCCCTTGTGGTTTCACACTCAGAGGTAGCTTTGTGCATCAACCTCTGCTCTGGGGAGAAAGCTCTCGGCCAGATCCCTGGCTGCCTGGGGATAAAGAGTGCGGGTTTTGTGACAAATACCTGTAAAATCACAGAAGCCAAAATCCTTGCTCCTCTGCTCATGGCAGTAGGCTGGGAGGTGCTGTGACATCTGCCTCCAACCTCTGGTGAGACAGGTGGAAGATGTTGGCTAGAATGTATCACCAAATTACCACAGAGCAGCTCAAAATCTGCTGTTGCTCCTGGATGATGCTCGACTGCAAGTCAAGCTTTCGTGACTGTTTTCCTGTAGTGATTATTAGCATGTTTCATATTTTCAAGTCCTAGCAGGTTCTTCTAATTAGGATAATGAACTGTTAGTAGGACTTGAGTGTTGTATCTCACATGTTTGCCTGCCTAAGCCTTCCTTCCCTGCACGCAACAGCAGTCAGAGAGCTCTGCCATACCTAGTAGCTGC
This sequence comes from Anseranas semipalmata, assembly GCA_013399115.1. Classification (NCBI taxonomy): domain Eukaryota; kingdom Metazoa; phylum Chordata; class Aves; order Anseriformes; family Anseranatidae; genus Anseranas; species Anseranas semipalmata. The sequence continues at coordinate 83,114 of VXAA01004402.1, read as the reverse complement.
GCAAGGGCCATGTTTTGCCCACATGTTCCCCATTTCCACCATTACTCTGGGTCACACTTGCTGTCCATAGCCCACATGCCCCCGATTTCCCCTGGTTCTTGGGCTGGTGCTAACCATGGGTCTGCATCTGCTGTACCCCAGCCATTGGATGGGTTTTGAACACATCACCTGTCTGCAAGGCATCTGCAAACCTGCGTGGTTTCCGTAGGCATCCAGAGGCTGGGGGGGGAGATGTGAAAACCTACAGTTCTGCCTCCTTTCTTGTTGACAGCCCCTTGTGATGACAATGTGACACAGCAAGAGGCGCTCTCGCTATGGCCACACAGAAGGAGCCGAATGCCCTGGATGTGCCCAGCTATTGCTGCTCCCCATTGTGCAAAGTGAGTAACTGCCTTGCACCCCTTTTGGGCTAAAGGGTGGTGGGTGTCATTAATACAGTGTCAGAGAAAGCTCGGTATTGTGTGTGTTTTAACCTGGCCTGGGAGGAGAGCTCTCTTACACTGGGCATCCCTGTAAAGGGGGCACAACCCTAAAGTCTCTGCAATTAATGCCTGCACCACTGTGGGTTTGGGACTTGCAATGCAAACTGATTTTCACTAGCATCAAATGCTGGATCAAGGAGAAAGATGTATGCTTAATGGAAATGGGTCTCTTAGATGCGGCTGAGAGGTAGCACTTTGTTTTGAGCTGGTTATTAATGGGCAGCCAAAAGAGAGGGGCAGATCTCATTCTCTGTACTGTAAAATACAAGCTTTGTTACAGTTTTACTGCTGATGTAGAAAAGACGCACTATAGTTAAGACACCTACTTGGAGAATGCCATAAAAACCTTCTTGGGACGGTGCATGACAGTGCACAGAAACCAGCTGTTTGTCAGAGTTTAGCTGCATTTATCCTTCCTTTTCCTGCAGGCTTTTTGTGAGGATGAAGGGTTGGCTTTGTGGTTGTGAGTCTTCCAGCACAGAGGGAGCATTAGACCTAAACTTCGACAAAATGTCTCTGTGATCTGTGAGGAGCTGAAAGCAGATTTAGAAAAGCTGTCTCTATGTAGTAGAATGTTAGGTTGTGTTTTCCTTCATTAAAGTAATCGTAACTGCCTCGACACTTAAGTGAATTGCTGGTTATGTAGCTGCACATCCTTTAATTGATATAGAGCTGCCTCCTATCTGGATAACGAGTTTGAACGGACCAACTGGAAATATTTTAAACTTATCTCCTGACTTCTGGAATTTCAGAGCAGTATGCACTCTGTATTACGCTCATTTTTTCAGTGTTATTTCTGTAAACATTCTATTAACATTAGAGATTAACTAGAGTATCAGAAATCTGCATTTGTGCTCACTTCAATTTGCTGGAATCAAGAGCTATTTTATGAAATGAAGCGAATGCTTCACCTCCTGGTCAGGAAAGGCAATTAATTGACTTTCAGGTTCATCATCATGGAAACACAGCGCTTCTTTTGCCCTATAAACTGGGTTTGCTGAAATGCTGCTGTGTGTATATATGTGTGTGTGTGTGTGTGTGTACACATACGGTCTGCAATGATAACTTACTACCAATGCACTAGAAAAAGTGGTTCCTTGATGCAACAATTTTTACCTTGATGGAAAACAAATTAAACTAAACTAGAGTGGTTACTGCTTTCCTTTCTGAAGATGTAAAAGGAGTTGTAATCTTTTGGCACTGGGGAGAGAAAAGTTGCTGTGGTGAATACTCAGGACAGGAGAGGAAGGAAGAAAGATGAAGTTGGATGGATTACACCTCTATTTCATTTTTAGTGTGTAAGGGAAGAGCAAGGTGGCTTAGTTCATTGTAACTAGCATTTGTACACAACCCAGCACCTTGCATGGACAGGAAGGCGTTGTATGCTGCATCGGCTGGTTACTGGTAACCTGACATTGCTCTGACCACGCACTTCCTTGGCTGGGATCGATGGGTAATGGCGGCACAGTTGCTGGGGATGTGGCTGGACACTGGCTTATGCCTGCACCCCCCCGAGCTACCACTGATCTGGACACGTAGCCGTAGTTTGGGAACGCTTCTCGGGGGGTATGATGCCTGCAATCATCCTTAAAGCATTTTAGCACAGCAGTGATTTCACTTTCTCCTGCTGGGGAGTGAAAGCTTTTGGGGAAACAGTTCCTTAGTTTATCCATCAGCCCCACAGGGAAAGGGGCCTTCTCTTCCAGCTAGTCCCCGTGCTGCTCTTGGGGATGCCTGTAGCACAAGGGAGATGGTGCCTTCCTTCTGTGGCTGCTCTGTGGAGGAGCACTCAGATACACTGCTGTGGGGAGGGAATCCATCCTGGGACAGTGTTTGGGGTTTCAAGTTCCTTTTAAATATTATAAAATACCAGAGAATAGGACATTTAGATATTGTTATTTGTATAAATATGGGGTGAAAATGCACCTGAGTTTGGTCTTTGAGATTAAAGAGTCAAAAGACAACATTTAGTCATAGGTAAATTCCTGTTTTTGCTGTATTGCCTGTTCAAGTGTCACTGAAGTAGGATGCTGCTGGAGGAATTCCTTTCCAGGATCACCCCATTCAAAACTGTCTGGAGAGGCCTGGGCTTGCGTGGCTCTTGGCTGAGGCTGGTCTCTCGGCTGCTCTCCTGCCACTGCCTCTGCTACGGTAGGGAGACGCCTCTCCTCATCCTGCTTCATCTCCAGCCAGCAGGGGAGGCTTGGACACAAACAGTGCTGCCTGTCCTCCCCGCAGCCCTTCAGCTCTGCTGCATTTTGTGCCCTCCCGTGTGCACTGGCTTTTTCTCTGTCGAAACATTGCACAAGCAACCTGATGAGGATGGGGCAGTGGGGCTGGGCACAGACCTGTGTGTGCCTTCTCCCCACCAGCTGCTGCTGCCTGCAGTGACAGTGGGGTGTGTATGGCAGCGATGCTGCCCGACAGCCCAGACGCATTGCCAGGCATGGAAAATGCTAGCTTTTAAATTAAATTAGTAAAATTTAATTCAAAATTATTATTTTGATTATATACGGTACTAAGTGCGTGCTGCTCCATCCACGTGGCATGGCCTTTCCCATGCATGGAATGAGGTCTCCTCAAGGTGTTCCTAGCTAATCCTGTTTCTTAATAGGGGAAAAATGAGATGTAGCCAGCCGTGATGTTTTGTGGTAGCGCCTGCTTGCTGTGCCTCCTGGCAAGGTGAAATTGCATAATGCATTTAACCTCGTTCAGCCGAATTGCTTATCAAATCGATATCTGTGCTGCTTTCAGATTTTCGTAGCAGCTTCTGCACCAAGTCCAGCGCAAATGCTTAGTGATTCCTTTCATGCAAGTGCATAGTTTCCTACTGAGGAACGGGAGCTTCAAAGGAGATTAAAAAATCCTCTTGTTAGTTGCACGTGCTGCTATGAACTGGGAAATTACTGTTTCTTAGAGATGCTGCTTTCTTTCACTTTGCTGTAAGTGTTGTGAAGGGAAAATGCAACGTGGATAAATGTGGATTGATCATTTTTTCAGACACTTAGAACAAGCAAACAACAAAAACAACCCAAAAAGCCCCACAACTACAACTTGAATTTTTCCTTACAAAAGTAGGAATCATTTAGCAACTGTGTACATCAAAACCATGTGATGGACGTGATTAAAAACAAAATCCCCCCATTCTGCAGGACTCAAATCTGAACACAGCCTAATATAGAACAATAAACATTTAATGAACAAATATGCAAAGAGTGGGAAAAATGATACCCAGGAGAGTTAATGTACTGAATTACTTCGGTCAGTACAGCTAAACCTGGGCAATAAGATTAGAGCACCATCAAAATAGCTGCAAGTCATCAGGTGTCACATTCAGCCTCCAGTGGTTTGTCTTAAAGCACGGTGGATTTCAAAATTAGCCTGCTGGATGCCTGGCAGCGCACATTAGGTGCTGGTAATTAATTGGCTGCTGAATTGATCTTTTCCAGTAAAGCAGAAGGGAAAACCCAGGGCTGGATGGTGAGGAGGTGCAAGAGCCTCGCAGAGGCAGCTTTCTCTGGCACGCGGAGATGGAGCCGGTTGTGTCGGGCAGCCTGTGCACGGCTGCTCCGGGCTTCCCAGCAGGAATGCCGGCGTGCCTGGCGATGCAAAGAGGGCTTGCGAAGGGCCTGGGTGTCCACGGGGATATCCAGCTGCCCTCCCACCAGTCGGGGAGCAGGGAAGCTCGGTCATCCCGGCAGCGGTTCCAGCACGAAGGCTGCTCACACGCTCCCCTGTCCTTGCCAGGAGCAGTTTAAAGATACTAACTGTTCAAACAGTGCATTTGGTTTGCTTCAGGTGGGCTGTTACTTTTTCTCTAATGGCTTTGAGGGTGCACAGTTAATTTCTTTCTGAATGCCATGCTCAACAACTGAAGACAAACCAAATAATTTGCAATACTCATTTAACCATGCTGCCGTCTCCATTAATTGCTGTTGTCACATGAACCACCTCCTGCTTAAGCATATACCGTATTCTTTAATTTATTTGTGGGTTTGTAGTGTGTATGGGTTTTATTTTCATTGCACAGAACCCGGAGGGCATCAGAGTAGTGGTTTTGAACTTGTTTATTGCTTTTTGTAGCTTAAAGGAAACCTGAAGTAGCTGTTCTTGGTGAGTTTTGAAATAGGCTGGAATACAAATGGTCAGCGGAGACGAAAGCCACCATAATGATTTGTGAAATCTGTGATTTCAATTCACTTCTAGGTCATAATTTTGGCAGGTGAAGAAAATAAACTTGTCCTTCCCTTGCGTGTTCTTAAGAACATTATTATTCACAACCAGTTTGGATCTTTTGGACTTCTCGGTTTTAGCTGGCTGATTCAAATTCCTCGAGAGCCGGGAGGGGACAGTTCAAATTGCTTTCATTTGGTCAAAGATTAGATAAAAAGAACCTGAGCTCATCCGAGTGTTTTTAACTGAGCGGGCAAGCATTCCTGCAGCAATGTATCATGTTTTTAGGTGGTGGTTGAGCTGGGGGGAAGAGAGAGGAGGGCTTGTAAACCTCATGCAGAGGCAGCACTGCTAACGTAAAGCCTGCAGGAACTGAGCAGTGCCAGGCTGTGTTTGTGCAGTAGCTAAAGGCAGATGTAAATGCACACGTGCAGAAAATGACTTCTTGCTTCCAAATTTTGATCTGGGCTGCTGCGGGGCGGCTTTTTGGCGAGGAGAGCTCTGGGAGCCGGGATGGCTGCGAGCAGGAACAGGGCGTTTCTTGGCCTGGGGTGAGCGGCCTGCTGTCCCCTGGGAGCAGCGGCTGATGGTGTGGGGCAATCTCCATGTCCCGGTTAACCTCGGGAGCCTCAGGTTTTGTGCTCCTAATTGGGAAGGGGGTTGGTGGTGTATTTCCAGTTAGAGAACCGCGCACGTCAGCACAGGTGCTTGGCCTTTTCTGAAACAACTTGCCTGGCTTTAGCTGCCGTGTTTGACAGAGACAGATTCAGGCTGGAGCGCCTGTGGAAAAGGGCTGCTAATTCAGCTTGGTCTTTTTCTGGGAAAGGAGATGGAAAAAGAGCTAGCTCCGTCATACTTAGTGAAGGAAAAGCTGGGAGGTGTACGGTTACCTTCCTGTGTATTTATAGAAAGCGAACACCAGAGAGTTCGGAGAGCAATTTCAGCTGAAAGGCGAGGTTTAGCAGATGACAGATGGATTGAAAACAGGAGCAAGCCTGGGCTGGGAATTCAAGATAGTTTCTAACCAGCAGAAGAGGAGGAGAGTGGCTGAACAGTGAATTATGTCCGAGCGGGAGCTCGCTCAGCCTGTGCGAGGGATTTGGTGGTGCTGCTGGATGTGGCTGGGAAGATGCTGCCCGGCTCCACGTTTCCGCACCACCCTCGAGCTTTGACTGTGCCTGGTCCCAGGGCAGCCCCCCTGCGCCTTCAGGCGCTCGCAGCCTGTGCCAGGAGCGCGGGCACGTTTGCTCGTTAGCTTGCCAAGCAAACGAGCAGGAGGAACGCATGCAGATCAGCAGGACGCTTGATGAAGGTCTGGCTGAGAAGGAGCTAACGCCAATGTGGCGAGGCGGAGAAGGAAATCCTGTCCGCCCTGCCTGCACCGACTAGGGCAGTGTAAAGGATGGATGTGTCTGCCAAAGAAGCGCGTGATTTTCGCCAGTGCAACCATTTAATTAAAGCAGCCCTGAAAAGGAAGCCGGAAACTCAAGAAACAGGTTTTTAATCACTTGGACTTTGGCAAACGATCTCTATGCAAATCACGCCTGCAGCATCACTGCCGTTCGCATGGGCGTGCGTTCCTGTCCCCGCCGAAGGACAGGGCGTGGGTGAAAGCCCCGCGGGTCGCTGACACGTGTCACCTCGGCATCTCCTGAAGTTTGTCCTTCAGCTCCCAGAGGGGCATCGCGGCGCTTTGCTCGGGCAGACACGGGCCCTTGGAGGCTTTGCAGTGGCGGACGCCTCCTTGGGGTGGTGGGGAACGCACCCGACAGTGGCAGAGGCACATGCGGGGAGGGGAGGTCCTCTCCTCGGTGTGCTTGGTGTGGGGGTTTCACAGGTGGAGGAGACACGAGCGTGGCACCCCTCAGAGCCCAGCGGTCCAAGCCATCCTCCTCCTCTCAGCACCCATGGTGCCAGGGGATGCTCGGGGCGCCCCGGCCGCCATCCCGCGCGCGGGTCCATCCGGAGGGCACCGGCTGTGTCGGCGCAGGCTCGCTGTCCCCATGGTTCTGCTGTTTGCTCGAAGGTTTCTGAGTGAGGAGGCCGTTGCTGAAAATAGCTTTAGTTCAGGTTTATTTGTTAATCATTATTATTTTTTGCATTTTGCTTTTCCTATTCCACAGTAGAGCTTAACGAGCGGCGGGAAGCCTCCGGCAGTCTTTATTGTCTTTAGGATCGCTGTAAAAAGACCCTTTCGGGTAAGGCGGGGGATTGCTCCCATCCTCCTCCTCCCCCTCGCCGTTGCTGCCGCGTTTCCCCCGCCAGGGCCAGCACCGCGGGGGCTTCGGGCCGGGCCGCCCCCGGCTCGGGGAGCGGGGCTGCGGGCGGGGCCGGAGGAGGCCGACGAGGAGGAGGAGGAGGAGGAAGGGGAGGCGCTGGGCTGGCGGCGCGGCCATCCCCAGGCGCCGCATCGCTGCGTGCGCGGAGCCGCCCCGCTGCAGCCGGCAGGATGATCGCCGCCCAGCTCCTGGCCTACTACTTCACGGAGCTGAAGGAGGATCAGGTCAAAAAGGTAGATTGAAATCCCCCGGAGGGATGGGCTGCACACCCTTCTCCCCGGCCCCCAGGCTAAATTGCTTAGAAAAAAAAAAAATCATTTATTTTGCTGCTGTTGTTGCTTTGTCCCCATAGCGACCCTGCTATGGGAGGGACAGCAATAACCCTTGTTTTCAGCCCAGCCCAGCGGCACCCCGAAGTGTCTCTGGTGGGAGGCAGAGCGAGGGTCCGGCACCGGGGCCGCCGGGTGTGGGCGATGCGGGTCGGCGAAGCGGGATGGGAGCTGCGGCCACGCCGCAGCGATCTGGCGATGAGGATGGCGGCGATGAGGATGATGAGGATGGTGATTGCGATTCCAGGCTCCTCGGAGAGGGGACTGCCCCTTCCTCCCTGGGGCGCCCGTGGGATCCATCGCTCCAGCGTGGGGGTGACAGGGTAAAGCAATCACTTGCAGATAGTTTTTGAATTACGTATCGCTACAGCTTCTGAATTTACAGGAGGCGATGCTTAGAAAGAAGAAGTTGTTCTGTGGGTATTTTTGGTTTTCCTTTAGCTGTAGGCAGCTGCTGCTGGGTGATTGGTACAGCCCTGGGTTTTGCACGACCACAAGGAGCGGCTGCAGAGCGCAGGATAAATAAAAACATGGCAGTTAGGTCCCGGCCGAGCATATTGCGGAGCTGTAGGGAGCGGAGAGCCCGGGGCCGGGGTTGTGAGGATGCAAACGGGGAAAATAATTGCAAATGTCACCCAGCGTCGTTGCGGCGCCGGGCTGACGTCACGAAGCGGAGGCTTCCCCTCGGCCACCTCCTCCGGCGGTGCTACGTGACCCACCTCGGTGCGCGGCGGGCGCCTGCCGAAGGCATCCCTGAAACGTTTTGAGGAAGCCTCAGCAGGGCCCTTTTGGGGTGCTCTGGGGCTTACCCAGCAGGAGGAGAGCACCAGGCTCCTGGCTGTGCCCGGGGGTGACCTCAGTGCGCACCCCCATACCTGTTCCTCGGTCGGATAAACCCCGAGGCGGCACTGCTAACGTTCCACGTCTCCTTCCGTGGTTTTGGTCTTTTGCTTTTCCGCCCAGCAGCTCTCGCGAGGAGCTGGCAGCAGCCTGCAGCTTTCTGCCTCTTCTGCCCTTGCAGAAGTGGCTCTGCCTTTACCCCAGGCCCCTTATTTTCCTTTTCCTGAAGCATTTCTACGTGCTGCCGCCAGCGCCAGGCGTGCACGCCTGGGTAAGGCCTCCTCTGTCTCGCTCAGCCTGTTATATTTAGAAACCCAAGATAAGCGTAAGGTTGCACGCTGCCCGAGGAGCAGCAGCAGAAGGGCTGCGTGGGGAAGGCTCGGAGGGGCCATGCAGGCATCGGGGCAACTTGGTGGTTTCCCCAGGGGTTGTTTATTGCAGGCTGGTTTGGCACCACGAGGCCGCTATTGTCTGGCGGCACGGGAAATGGTTTGGCCAGGGAGCTGTAAAGCACTCTGACATAGCAGTCTGGTTTTGTTGGGAAAATAAAATAAGATCCAATTAAAGAAAAGCAGACTGCTGGTCTTGGAGGATGAAAGACGTCTTTTCCTGTCCATATCCTTTCGGAGCGGGTATCGAGCCCCCTCTCTTGGCTGACCTGTAGGGAGGGTTTCCGCGCTGGTCAGGGGCTCTGCTGGGAGCTGGTGGGCTCCGTCCCTGCTACCCCACAAAGGCGATGTTGCTCCATCTCAGCGAGCCTCTGCCTCGCTCCTCTGGCGGCAGCGGCCGGGCCTCTGGCGGTGCGGGTGGCGGGTCACCTTCAGGATGCGTGAAAGGGTTAAAAGCAGCCACGGGGTGAATTTGGGAATGGATTTGTGACAGGGGCCTCCATCGCGCTGAGACTGGAAGCCTGGCTTCCCCTGCGGCCCTGTTCCCTCCTCCTCTGGGGCTCCTGCCCCACTGATGCTCAGCGCTGCCTTCCTGCGGTGGGACCCCTCCCGGGGGAGCAGTGGGGCGGCCGCGTTTCAGGCCCTCAGGGTACCCTGGGTCTAAGGAATAGCATGTGCTGCTTCCACCTTGGTTTTAGACGCTCTCTTAAGTTTGAGATTAATTTTTCCCCCACTTGGCAGTTTCTGGAGCGTTTTACAAGATGAGTCGTGGCAAGCAGGAGGAACAGGCAAGGGTGAACGCGTGGCGTTGAAGGACACACGGAGCCACGTGTCCGTGCGCTTGCACGCGACCCCACTGTGCAGAAGCAAGATGCCGTGGACTATGTAGATATTCGTATGGTTTTACTCCAAATTACCCAGCTGTTCTTGAGAGCACCTCTTCCCTGCAAGCTTGTGATCCTCCAGGGGCAGCGGCGGTCGCTCAGCACCCTTGCTGCGACAGAGGGCTTGGCACGGCCCGAGCCCAGGCCCCCCTTTCCCTAAAAGGCTGACTGGGGTCCCCGGGGGTGCGAGCGCTGCGGGACATCCCTGGTGTCTGTGCTGCCGGTCCGTGCGCAGGAAAGCTTCTGTAAAACTGCGTTTTGAGCTTCTGGTTCCAACAGGTTTGTACCTGCAGCAGCTGGCTCTGGGGAGGGGAGCCTCTAGGTGTTGCCTGTTTTCTGTCCGTCTGCCAGGGGAACAATACCTTTTTGTCATATTACCTGACAAGAGAAGGAAGAAAAAAATCCTGCAGTCAGGAGTGACATTTAAATGGTTAACCTTGAAAAGAATGTGATGGAATGAGGTATAAAATGTAGGAACTGGTACCAAGAAAACCCCCGTAGCAGCGACCTGCCAGTACAAAGGCTTTTTAGGAACCAATCTGATAAACTGTAAAAAAGCACAGTTTCAGGATGTCTAACCTACTTGTTTTAGCATGCTGTGGCTCCTGGTGAATATTCCTGCTGCTGAAAGGTGTATGGAATATGACCAGCTCTGCAGAAAAATGTTTACGTGGTGAAGGGTTTTCGTGCAAAGGTGTGAGTAAAGTAGGTGCTAATGATTTCTGAAATTGTTATGGGAGTGCCCTGCTCTTGGATACCATTGACTGTTGTCAGTGTCCCGGGAATTAGCCACGTGTTTAGGGAATGACCATTATTGCTGCGTGTTTTATTACGCACTTACAGGTATTCACAACTTCCCGTGGAGGCTCCTGCGATTTTTGGAATTGCAAAAAGTTCTTTTCCTCAAGTACAAAGAGTCTTTCTTATGCGACCAAGAAAAATTACGTGCATGTGGTTTGGATTACGAGATCCTATTTTTAAAAAATTGTCTGCAAATTCTGTCTGGCTGTTTTAAAAAAAAAAAAAAAAAAAAGAAAAAGAAAAATCGATTGAGCTCTCGGAGGGCTCCCACAGCAGCACTCCGGGACGAAGCCCTTCTGCGGTGGCAGCTAAATCAAGGAGCGTTTTCTGCTCCTTGCCCATACAGCCGCCTGCCCCAAATCATTCCTGCTTTCCGCCAGCCCCGCCACCGCTTCCCTTTGGATAAGGCTGAGCTTGGCTTTCTGATCGGCTTTTATTGCAGGCAGAGCAGGGGGTTCCTAAACCTCCCATCCAGCCTCCATCTCCCCCCAGCCCGGCCATTTGCTGCGGGTGTTCCCTTGGGGGCTGCTGTTCCTCGCAGAGCTCTGCTCTTCCCCTTGCATGCGGGAGGGTCCGGCCCCTTACAACACCGAAAGCTGCGCTCACGACAGGGCTTTTGGTGGGGTTGAGTGCTTCAGCCCTGTTTTAGGGGCTTGTAGGGGGTGTTCTGCTTGCAGTTTGACTGTGAATGATGCGTTAGCGTAGCTTTCCCCGGCGGATTTGAGTGATCAGGCCTGTGAGTGGCAGCGTGGGCTGCCGACAGCCTTAATAGTTCCAGTCCCCCCCTGCTTTAAAAGGGAACAACCTCAGGCTCTGACATCACCGCTCACCAGTCCCTGCTAAAAAAAGCTGCGGCAGGGCTTGCTGCGGAGGAGAGAGACCTCCCTGCCCGGCCCGCGCCGCGTGGGGCTGCGGAGAGGGTCCCCCCGTCCCGGTGTCCCTTCCTGGGGGGTCTTGCCTTTGTCCTCTGCACCAGAGCACCCGCGCTCAGCTCTCCTTCTGCCATTTAGCTTGCCTGGGCCCCCCCCAGCGCCGCGGTTCAGGATGAGGCCGGGGAGCTGCACCCAGCGGTGCCATCCGTGCCTCCCTTCCTTGGCTGCGTCAGCGCCGGCTCACGGTGGGAGGGCGCCGGGCTCGGGGACATACGTACGCTATTTGCGGCGCAGACAGGCACCTTCTGTGGAGCAATTAAGCTGGTGCTGGTTTTATGGACGGGTTAGGGTCTAGTTACATTTTGATCATCTGCCTTTCGTTCACCTATGGCATTACTCATCACTTCCCGTCTCAAAGTCCCAGGGATATGGAGTATTTGCATACACACATTTTACAAGGGGAGTTTTATTGTGGCGTTGGTCCCTTGAAGACATAATGTGAGCTGAGAGATGAGCGCTCTCAAGGCTTCCAGAGTAGCAAAGGAGGCACAGAAATGGCCCGTGAGGCCATTAAAATGAGGTGGCTTTTCCAGTTTTGCTGAGGACAGAGAACACGGGCAGGGTTTTATTTTCTTGATCCCACTAAGCTGCAAGCAAAAGTGATCCCAAAGGTGTGGCTTCGGTCTGAGCTGTTTGCAGAACCAAATTTCCAAGGCAGATAATGAAATGAGGCAAGAATAGACTGGCACCTGAGATGAAAGGGGTGGGACGTGCGTTTAGCAAGAAGCCCGCAAGGCCGAGTTGTATTTCTGAGGCATCAAAGCATCTCTCACTCTTCCTGATGCTGAAGATGGGCGTAATATTATGGAAAGCATTATTATTGGAAAACTGGAACTGTCTCCTTTTTCCAGGGAGATAAAGTTCCTGTTTGGAAAGCCACAAGGGAGAAGTCAACAACTTTTAATTTGATGTTTTGTGTTGAGGAGGAAGACGCAACCTGCCCACAGTGAAGTCCTGCCTCTCCTGAGCCTCCGGCTGTGATTGCTTTGGAGCAGGACAGGGAAAATGGTCTGGTACACAGAAATCGTGTCTCAGCTGGGAACGTAGCGCCGAAACCGCTGTGGCAAGTCCTTCACAATGGAAGGCTTTAAATGCAAGGCACCTCTGCGGCCTGCAGCGATGCCCACATCCCCCCGGCTGGGACAAGGTGCCACAAGAGAGATTTTTAGCTTCAGCTTTCAGCTCACGAATAGTTAGGAGAGATGAGAAGTGGGAGGAGGGCTGGAGGTAAAGGTGTGAGGCTGTGGGTGAGCTTTTTTTGTGGAAAGGAGAAGGCAGAGTGATCTGGGACTGGGCCTTGCATTCATCCCACGTAAGTTGTAGCACTTGTACTTTTTCCTTGATTTTGTATCAGAACGCAAGGCACAAAGTGCTCGGCTGGGTTGCTGGCTTGGGCAGAGCCCCAGGGCCAAGCTGGGGCTATACGTTACTCTTGTAATTAAAGAGCAGTATAGCTCTGCTGGGGCACCTCAGGACAGTCTTTCACTCGGTGGTGGTGTTTGTCTTTCTCCCCAGATTGATAAATACCTTTACGCCATGCGGCTCTCTGACGAAACACTGATAGACATCATGGCTCGCTTCAGGAGAGAGATGAAGAACGGCCTCTCCAGAGATTTTAACCCAACGGCTACGGTGAAGATGCTTCCTACCTTTGTGAGGTCCATTCCTGATGGCTCAGGTAAGGATCTGAGAATTTGTTTTCCATGTTAAATATGGTGTCCTTTGTGGGAAACCTGTCAGAAATACACCAAAGCACTACTGACAACAACAAGAGCGATTTGCTTGCTGGTGAGCCCAGACAACATTTTGGAGATAACCTCCCCTCTGTGCACAGGGCTGTTCCCACAGAAACTGGAGGATTTTGATTCCTGTGTCAAATGCGCTTTGCTGGCAGTGGAAGAGCCGTTCCTCTCTGTCAGTCCACCAACAGGCGATACATTTACGCAGAGATTTTTCTGCCAAGGATCACTGCTTCACATAAGAAGATTTTTGATTTTTGCAGTTCACATTCATGTGATTTAGTCTTAACAAATATAGTGGCTTTTAGTCATTTGCTGCTTGACTCAACCTCTCTTCTCCTACTTAGCTTTTCCACTGGAAGTACGAACCCTTGTGTGCTGAATTTCAGCTTCCTGGCACTCCTTTTGCTTTTTGTAGCTGCCCCTTGGGGACTGTCTTAGGGCAAATTTGCAGAGCTTAAGGAGGCTGCAGCATGTGGCTCGCAAGCTGCTGCTCAGGCATACCGAGCTTGTTCCATCCTGATGTAGGGTTCATTTTTCTATGATATAGTATACGTTTCTATGATATAGTATATGTTTCTATGACATAGTATATATGTTATAGTATATAAATATATTTATAAACCCTGTATAGTAGGGTTTATTATTTAGTGGTAATGCTGGATTTCTGTCTCATGTAGCACGAGTTGGTTAACTGTGTTTTGGTGCCTACCACAAATTAAGTCCCTGCATACAGCAATTACACAGTTGTAACTGTTAAACAGTTCTTAAAACTGTTAAACTCTAAACTGTTAAACAGTTCTTGTTAACAGTTCTTAGTTAAGATCAAGAAATAATTGAGTGAGGGAACAAGAAGCCTGTTGTTTTGCAGTACTTGCAGCTGTCTGGCAGGTGGAAATCTTTGATAGTTCTGCTTTGCTGTTGCTGTCTGCCACCTTATGCTTTTTAATTGAAATGCAATGTCCTGTCTAAAGAAAGAGAGAACAAGCTTGAACCCCGCGTTTCCCTTAAGTGAGCACTGCTAGCTGTTATGTTGAAATGTGGTGTTGAAATTTGCAGTCCGTTGGGAAAAGCGACCGTGATGCTGCCACACAGGGCTGGGTCGCAGGCAGGGGCTGCTCTGAGGGATTGCAGGTGAGGCAGCCTCGTGCAAGTGCTGAACCCCAACCCTGGTCCATCAGGCACGGCGGGTTAGAAAATCTGAGTCGAGTAACTTTGCAAATTGTTCCGTGGTATAAACTGGGGAGATTTTGAGATGTGGATGACACAGGGAAAGGGGATCAGCTGTCCCTCCCTGAAAGCCAAAGGCTGAACCCCTGCCCCGTTCTCTGGCCTGTCTCTAATTTCCGCCTTGTAAGCTCTTCCCTTCGAGTCTGATCGTTTGTGTGAGAGCTGACTATTCAGGAAAAATACTGTAGTTCAGTTTCAGATCTGTGCTCGTGTACTTCATTAACAAGGAGCCTTTGAGTAATAATTTTCTGAGACTGAGGAGATGTTGTTGCTGGGAGGGTTTTTTGCTTTATTCAGAGTAGTTTAGTTTGTGAAAGCCATGAGGTTTGTCCAGAGTGTTCAGAACAGTATTTGAAGCTACTTCAAAAGGCTTCCAAAGGATCTTCCTAAATTAATTTACAGCAGTTTTGACTGCATCTTTGTGTTATAAAGTATAAATTAAATACCACTACTTACTTGAGTTTTTTTTCCTGAAATACTGTTACTTTGCCTATAGAAAGCTTTACATTTTGTTCAAAGTTGTTCTTTGTTTTTAATGCAGAAGGATAACTCTTACTAAATTTTACCTTGTGATGAGCTTGGCTGGGCTGGAAATCAAATGCGCTAATCTGTTAGTTTAGCGCCAGGGAAGACATCTCTGAAGTGCAGTATTTGTTTGAAGTATGTACTAAGGTGCATTTAGGCTTGAAAAAGGGCCATCTGGTGCAGTGTTGATTTTTCATTATTTATTGAAGGTAATGGTTTACATTCGACAAATGATACTCTGTGATGATAAAGCTTATTCAGGTATTCGGCTTAATGAGATACTTGCAGTAAATGTTTTTCTTCCAGCCCTGTCATAGTCAAGGTTGAGGAACTGAATTTGTTACACAAAACCCAATAAGAGAGCTGCAGCTACAATTTGGATGCATTTACATTTTAAATGACATTTGTATTGGAGCACAGCAATGTTTAAAGCTGCGCTGTTCAGAAACAGGTAGACGAGTGCTGCATGGTCTGTATTTCGGGAAACTCTGAGCTTGCCCGCGTCTTAAGCAGCATGAAGAAAAGGTTGCATTGCAGTGCAGTAAAATTATAGGGATTGGTAGGAGCTGTGGGCTCCCACTGTCTTTTTGTTACCTTTTCTGTATGCAGGCTGTTGTTCTTTGTTTGCTGTATTACACCGCAACACTGGAAAACCAGGAAGGCTTTTGCAGTGTGTTTGCCTCTCTTTTGGCTGTTCCTGTGGGAGGTCCTGCCCCGAGGGATGCCCCGTTCAGCTCATCAGCTCTGCTGAGCGAGATGGGGTTCCTGCAGGTGCGTGGGGCAATGAGGAGCAGGTCGCTAAGTCAGGCTTCGGGAGTTTTGGCCTGAGATTGGGCAGAGTAATCTTGGAGGCAAGTCTGCGTCTGGACATCCTCGTGGGAAAGTTGCATACCCAATAGTTTGGTGGCGGTGTGGCGTCAGAAGGCTCCGAGAGCCGAGATGAAGTTTGAGGTGACACAAAGCGTCAACAGGTATCGGTCTTCCGACTGCTAGAGGTTTTCCCATGTTGCATTTGGTTAGACATGGAAAACCAATGATGCTGGGAATGGCCTTCCCATAGGCACAGTTTAAAGCTGGAAGAAGAAATGAGAAGAGCCCGAAGAGTGCTATGGGATGGGACTGGCAACAAGCACCAGCGGTGCAGGAAGCGGTGGACGCAGCTCCTCCCGCCTGCGGTGCGGGCTGATTCCGGCGCTGCAGAAAAGTGCAAACCCGTGAGGAAAGCGGGATGAGAAAGCGCGGCGTGCCTCTGCTTCGCCTCCCTCGGAGCAGCCCGGGTGAGCCTGGGGATGTGTGTGCAGAGGCAAATGCTTGCAAAGAGCCTCAGTGATTAACTGCAGCCGGGATGTACACGCCTGTGTGATAAGGTGTGCACACTGCTTTCCTAAATATTGTCTTTTCACAGACTTTAATGATTGCTGTCTTTGTTTGCTCCCTCTTTGATAAGACAAGATAGCAGAAGCGGTTCAGTTAAGTGTATTTGCCTTGCTCTCCAGGGGGTACTGAGAGTGTCAGTTCTCAGATAGCTGGCCCACATGTCTCTGTCACCTGAATTACAGCCTGAAGTCTGTGGAGGTGAGGGGATAGCGGATTTGGCTTCAGACCTTTGAAATCCAAATTCCTGTCCACTACAGAGGGAGATGAAGGTATCCTAGCTTTTCCCTGGCTCCTGGGGAACTGTTCAGGAGCTCTGCGCTAGGACTTACCAATTGTGAATAACTCCTACAGCAGTGCAGGGATCCAGGTGATTTTTCAGACTGTCATTTCTCTGACTTCAGTTATCTGACTTCAGATTGCAGTGAATCTCAGCTTCCAGGGGTAAAACAAGTGGTTCCTGTTTAACTACGTTTGTATGTAATTTGTTGATTTCAGAGCAGTGCACAGCCCAGCCACTGTTCGCCGTTATTTGCCAAAGTGACACAGGCTCGTTTACAGCAAAAGGCGGCTCATCAGTGGTCTGGCATCCCTTCATCTCGCTCTCTCTTTTTTCAACATCTTTTCAGCTTTCTCCTGAGATCTTTGCTCTGCCAGCTTAGTCGTGAGATCTGGATGCAAACTGTCCGCTGTTAGTCCGTTCTTTCTGGATGAGCCCTCGGTGCAGTTACCTGTGCGTCAGTGGCGGCCACCCTTGCCATTGCACCATTTTTGTGTTAAATTGTAGGGAATCAGGCTGATGCTTCACGTGGATGCCCTGTAGCTAAGAACTTGCTTGCCATAAGCACTGTGCGTTTGCCTGTGCATTATATTTATTAGAGCTTATTTTTTCCCAAACTTGTGTTGCATACAAATTTTAATCACTTGTGTCATGTTTTCCATACAGAGAAAGGAGATTTCATTGCTCTGGATCTTGGTGGTTCTTACTTTCGAATTCTGCGGGTGAAAGTATCGCATGAAAAAAAGCAGACGGTACAAATGGAAAGCGAAATTTATAATACGCCTGAAGATATCATGCATGGCAGCGGGACACGGGTAAGTGCCTCTTCCTTATGACTCCTCGCTAACGATCAGCTGCTTTCACACTGCCGTTTTAGAAAAAGAGCACGAGATTGACCTTATCATCTTAACAGTCGCACCTGTAGCAGGCACGGACCCCACTACAGCTCTTTGTCGATACTGAGAATAAGTAACAGAGCATGCATGAGTCCTGCAGCTCTGCTGTCATTGTGTGGGAGACTTCTGGCTGAATTAGGAGAAAATTGGCCTAGAAATAAAAATTTTGACTTTTATAGTGAACTTACCTTTTGGAGATAGGAACAGAGAGCAGAAAAATAAGCTGGTCTTTGTAAGCAAATAGCGAGACCAACCCTACAATTGTAACGCTAGATGGGGGACAGAGAGACCCCTGACAACCAAATATCAGTCCTGGCAGTCTGAGCAACTCAGCATTCATGAAAAGTACAAGTACGTTAGAAACATTACAGGAAGCTGATAGGATATTTTGGGACAACTTCAACTTAATTTCTGCTGAAGAAATTATGTTTTTTTTCTTGGTCTGCTATGTTCCAAGAGTAGAAAATGTTTGAGTCCACTTACTTGGTTTTCAAATTGTGTTATTGGGAAGGATTTTATTTTCTTTTTATAATCAGGAAGCAGATTAGTGAATATTTTACAGACAGTTTTGTCTCCGTGTCAGTGTAAGACACAACAGGTAATTTTCATAGCTGGAAAAAGCATGTTTTTTACAGTTTTCCTAGAATAAGATGCTATTCAAAAGTCTAAGAAGAGACTTGCAGAAAACTTGCAGCTTGTTTCAAAAGAGTAATAAAGAATAAAAAAAGTAAACAGCATTTCTATCCTTAATATATTTTCTGTAGTCACCTCAACATCCTTAACTTGTATCTAACAACTGCTGCTACACTTGTTAGTGATGGTGTGTGTGAGATGGTAATCGTGGCTTGTAAGTAGCATTGTTGGAAGCATTGCTGTGATATCCCAACTGCAGCACTAAAATGCCTTTTTTGTACAGACTTTTGCTAATATTATTACTTTGTAACAGGTCATGCAGCAGCTTTCCCATGCAAAGGTTTTGGAGGGGAGCTGAGCTGTGCTGCCTGTTGCTAGTGGAAGCAGGGGAATCGGGTGGGCTGCTAGGAGGCAAGTTTGGAGTATGGGGCCACTTGGCCATCAAGGGGGGCATCAGGGGCTGGAGGCCAGCAACTAGCAGGGCTGCATGCGCACCCAGAGGGCAAGCATCTGACCCAGGATGTCCAGGCAAGCTGATTCAGGGTGAGAGTCGATGGAGAGGTGGTAAGGACACTAAGGAGAAGCTGGGAGAGGAGACATCAGGTCTGCATTCTTTCCCGGGCTTTGTTGTGTGTGTGTTTTAATTTTGAAATATCTGAAGGCCATTTGGCTGTGGGGAGCCAGCAGCCTGGAGCTCACGCTGGCAGGTTTTATCACGGCGTTTGAACTGGAAGAGGCAAGCAAGGAAGGCGTCCAGTGACCCTCGGTGGACAGTCACTCCCGGTATTTAAGTAACAGGAAAAGAAGAGGTGAACATCATTAGAACTGTATCCGGGTCTGAAGTTGTCCTGTGACAGCATGCAACCTCGACTAACATGCTTGGTGTGAGACTTCACGGGAAAACGTGGCAGGTGCCCAGGAGGCACGCAGGCAGGTGATGATTTGATGCATACGACTGAGGTACTGCGAAATCTCTGAGTCAGATTAGTGGAATACTTGGGCTGAGCTGCCTGCGCAGGGTAGGCTACTAGTATGTTTTTCAGCAGGCTGTGTCATTAACTTTAGTGAGTGATACTCTTAAAGCCTAATATGTAATCAGCTTATTGAAGGGATTGCGATTTATGGCTTCAGGCCTCACTGGCACAGTTCGTTTCGATATTTTCATCGCATTCAAACTTCTGTTTTTCCCCACCTGTCAGGCGTGGGCTGATGGCTTTGCCAGTTGGAGACAGTTCCCTGGCTAAGTCAAGGGCAAAACTCTTGTTGACTTCCACTGCAATAACAAGTCCAAAATTTGTAAGAAGTCTGTCTTCTGTGTCAACACAGCAAACGGGAGCGTGCTTGAGGCTTGATTTCAGTGTTGCTTTTTGTGTTCTGCCACTCATGGAGGTAGGTTTTGGATTTGTCTGTTCTCCCAATCCGAAGCTGTGGTTTCCTCACTCCTTAAGTCTTCCCTGTTCAGGAGACTGAGCCTCAGCTCAGATCTTCAGCTGCTTGCCAAAGTCTGCTGGCTGCCGGCTGAATGCATCCTTGTGGAAGCTTCTCGGAGCCCGACCTGAGCAGGCAACGTCATGGCCAGAGGAAGCAACGAAGCCTGATATCATCTTGCTCGGTGTCTTGCAGTTGCGTTGCTTCAGGTCTATAAATGTGTACATTCTGGCTGTGGCATTCACTCTGTCCATCTCTTTGACATCTGAAATCCTTTTTTCTGTGCCTTACTGCAAACAGTAGCGCAGCCAGACCGCCCATTACTGACCAGACACAGCTACTGTCCCGCCAAGAACGCGGCTAATAGTTAACCGGATTTGCCCGCGCACCTTGCGGGACGGGGCCGCGCGTGCCCCACCGCCTTCCTGAGTCACGGAGCGCTGCTTGCACCGCAGGCACGGGGCTGGCACGGGCAAGCACCGGCTGGTGCACGGGCCTTCCCGAGCACCTTGGGAATGCTGAGGGATCTTTCGCAGTCGGAATGGAAAAGCCCTGCCTCTGTGTGGTTGTGGTTCGTTGCGTAAGAGAGGGGTTTTGCAGCAATGTCCTCAGACAATATTTCTGTTTCCTGTTCTCCCAAATTCCTGAGGGGTTTGCAGTTGGCCCCTGGTTATCATCTGTAATCCTGGTAGCAGCTTAAAGATGAATAGGGTTGAGTGTTTAGCAAGAGGCTTTCAGATGGAAAACATAATGGAGTTGTATGCTCTTGTTATTTTTGTGTTTCTCCCGGAGAAATTGTGGTGTTTTATTACTTCACTGTAGTTGTTATTTTTGTAACTCCTTTTCCTCTCTCCGCCATCCGGACAGCTGAAAATAGTGTTACAGAAGCGCAGCGCACATTGCTTTCCCAAGCTGTCTCGCTGCGTGCACCCAGTGAAGTGTCCTTGATTTGCCCGCGACAATGAATGGCAACATTTTTCCTGGGAAACTACTGTACTTTTGCTTAATTAAATTCGATCTCATAGTAGGTGTGGGTTAAAAGTGTTCTGTTAAATTGTAACATTACTTGCACTGCTTCTTGACCTGCTTCAAACAGCGAAATATTCCTCTTCATTTTTGTAACTAACTGTAGTGCTCTGCTGTCTCTCTAAGACTCTGTAAATTGTTCTGAATAAAGCTGCGAAGGCTAATTGCAACCAACAGATATCTGTTTGTACTCCCTTCCAATTATCCCCGATCTTCTGGGCAGTTTTCATGGCCTTGGCCTGCCAATGCTGCAGATAGATATTTTAAATTATTTTGTAATTAATTTAGTTTTTGCAAGGAGTTAAAATGTGAAGTGGAGTTATCTTCTGGGGCAGGAGGTGACTTGTTAGTAGGGTTGACACCTATTTGTGGTACAGGTCAGTTCAAGGCATGTCTGGCTTTTTGTTGTTGGTGGATACGGATGTGTATTTTTGTTGCTTTTATTGCCAGGGCTTGATTTGGGCTTTGAGTGTTGCGATCTACCTGAGGGGTTTTCCAAATAGCTGGGTGTGAAGGGCATCCTCCCGTTCGTGACCACCTGGTGCCATCGTCACGCTGCCCACGAGGGGCCACCAGGGCAGCTGGGTGGGAATCGGTACCCGCAAATGTAGTTCAGCATTCTAAATAATGCAGAAGATGTTCCCATTTGGGGTTGTTTCTCAGAGCATGATGAATATTTAGACAAATCCCTAAGGTTTCCTTTTTGTTTGTTTGTCATGTGCTTTAGGAATAGATTTGAGAGATGATGTGCTGCTTTTGGGTGGCTCTTGCAAAGTGCTGACTTCTCTGGTCTCAGCAATGCTTGAGTGAAGCAGGTATTGATCTTCTCTGCATCACTGTGAAAGTGCTCAGCCTCACGTGGGACCGGATTCCGAATGTTCTTTTAAGATACTCCTTCCTGTTATTGAAAGGTTAACAGAATATTTTGTTCTCATCAAATGTTAAGCAGAAGTGTTATGGCAGGCTGGAGAGCCATATACCGATTGTTTCAGGAAGAACGTTTTGATATGGATGTAAAAGATGTGATGCAGAGTTAGATGCATGGAAGGACAAAGTATTTCATAATTTATTAGTTATTAAGGTGTTAATATACAGTGCCTGAGAGTATTTTCATAGTTCTGTCATTAAAATCTCTTTAAAAATCTGGAGCAGGTATTTCCCCCTTTCTCCTCATCCCATACAGTTTTCATATGCAGTTTGAAATATTTTCTCCCCCAGACTCTCTCTCTAATCATGGTGGTTTTATACTCTTCTCTTATAGCTTTTTGACCACGTTGCTGAATGCCTGGGAGACTTTATGGAGAAACAGCAAATCAAAGACAAGAAATTACCAGTTGGGTTTACGTTTTCTTTCCCGTGCCGACAATCCAAGCTAGATGAGGTAAGAAGATTTCACAACTTTCTTAATATGCAGAAGAGCTACCATGTTATTAAAACACTGCTATGAAAGCAGAATCCCAGACAGGTCTCATTTCACTGTCAGACTTCATGTTTGTATTTATGTTTCTGTTTGAAAGCGCTGGTTAGCAGATGACAAAGAGCCATCCGATGTTTTGTACTGCCTTTGCATGAGCTCTTTATTATTATGGTTTACCATGTAAACACAGCAGCAGTTTTGCCTGGCTTCTGTGCAGCCTTTTGTACCTCTCCATGGGGTAGAACTGGGAAGGACCCAGTCCACCAGCATTTGCTCAGACTTTGCTGAACTTCCCGAATGTGGATGCTGATCTAGATCAGGGTTTTCCTCCCAAGCAGTGGTGCTGTGCCATGCCAACGGCCGGGTGCTCAGCACAAAGAGGAATTGGATAAGGCACCTGGAAGTGACACGCTTTAAAAAGGCATGTAAATAACCGGTGTTGTATGGAATGACTGATGTGATTCCCGTGACAAGGGTGCTACAATATTTTCCTTATTTTGCTCCTTATAGCACAAATGACTCAGCAGCCTCCTGGTACAGCATTGCTATGGCAATGGTGTAGCAAGTGAACGCAGGGAAGTTAAACCCATGCTAAACCCTTAGAGGTTGCTCTGTTAAAGCATGACCTGCTTTTCTAGCTCGCAGGGCTCTAGGTAGCCTGGTGCAACAGCTCCCCAGATGTTGGTGCTGAGGAGGGCCAGGTGAAGCAATGTTTTTTATTACGTTTCATACTTCTTGAGCAATGCTGAGAGCCGAAGCCAAGGGTGCTTATTAACTCAGGGTTTGAATGTAGTTCAGAATAGAGAAGTGCCTTTTCCCGTGTTAATTCAGAAGAGATGAGTTTATTTCGGTGCAGCTTTGCAGTCTGGCCGTGGCGCATGGCAAGGCTTGGGCTACCGACCACAGCAGAGCTGTGCTGGTGATGCAGGCGTGAAGCCGAGTTACTCTCATCTAGCCACACGAAAGGCACCTTCGTGCGAGCTGGTTTGCTCAAGCCAGCCGGGCTGAAATAATGCTTGTGTGCTGCAGGGGCAGGGAGGGAGCGCCTGCATGGGCTGGGGCCACCCACAGAGATGTGGAGATGAGTGGTGGCAGGGTGGAGGGGGAAAGTAAGGCAGGCAAGGGTGTCCTGTAAGGAGAAGGTTCTTTCCAAGAGCTTTTGTGATGTTTTAGGGGCTTGAAAAATATGTTTTTCTGGGTTCTGTGGACTAGATTTTTTTCTTGGACTCATTCTGCAGTGGTTGCTTGGGTGCTGGGCTCTGGATTCTTGTGCTTGATGAGCTGGAGGAGGCTCCAAGGGTGGAGAGGTGGCAATGCATGGTCGGGTCCTGCTCAGCCCCACTGCACGTGGAGGCCTTGCTGGCAAAGCAAAAAAACCCTTCCAGCACAGTGACCGGTTGTGCTGGGAGCAGCTGCCGTTTGGTTTCCTGAAAGATAGGAGTTAGGTGCGCCCAGGGGCCTTTGTGCCACGTAAAGCTGTCTGCAGAGTGGGCTCTGCCCGTGGTTTCCCTGTGCAGCAGCACGGGGCTTTGCTGGCTTCTAAACGGTGCTAATGGGAGCGGCGCGGTGGCAGAGCTTACGTCAAGCGAGGTGGTGGCTTAGTGGCAGGAACACATCCTGGCCTGGACGGAGCCGCCCCAACCTGCCTGTCCCGTGTAGCTCTGGCACTTAGCTTTTAGCACCGGTACGCACATACATATTTAAGCACTTTAACCCTTGCTACATTTCCAGTATTTCCATTTGCCTTAACTGTAAACAGGGTATTGCAGTGAAACAAACCCGGGCAACTGGGACTCCAGGCAGCAAATGTGCAGCACGTGGATTGCCATCGCAATCCTGGCCGAGTCCTGGCCACATAAATATCACGTCCCTTCCCTTTAGCCATTCCTGCACAGTCAGCTTTTTATGAAAGCAGCTAATTTCCATGGCCCAAAAGGATTAAATGGTTTTCCAAGAAAAACTGTCAAGGAGTAGCAGGCAGAAGAGTGGGCTGAAGATACAAAATGTAAACAAAACATTTTCTAGCAAGGAAGAGGAAAAATCTTTCCCATCTTTCAGCTTATTGTAATGAGAATAAAGGATTCAGTCCTCTCAGATTTGTTTTAGTAGGTCACATAAGAAAAGAGACCTGAAGAAGCTGTTGGACTACAAAATCTTGTTTTTAAAGGGGAAAAAAAAATGACTTGTGTCTTATGGTGGCCCTGTATTGAGTATTGCTCTCTTGTTTTATCAGGGTATTCTGATAACCTGGACGAAGCGCTTTAAAGCAAGTGGAGTGGAGGGAGCAGATGTTGTGAAGTTGCTTAACAAGGCCATCAAGAAACGTGGGGTAAATTGTATTTTTTTCTTTTTTTTCTTTTTTTTTTTTTTTTTTTTTTTTTTAACTCTGTGTCATAGCCAACTGGTGTTTCTTTGTCAGAGACCACCATTCACATCGCCAATTTGGGCACGTGATGTGAGTGGTGGTGCAGATCAGCTTTCTTGCATGAAGATGTGTTGTTTTGCCATTTGCTGGGAAAATGGAGCGATCTCAGAGTTGCTATGTGGAACCTGTGATTTTCCTCATAGCACAAAACTGAGCTGCTACGCTGTGGTTTGGTGCTGGCAACCTTCAGCAATTCTGTCACCCTCCAAACACTGAAAAAGTGCTGCCCTTCAGTGCCACAGCTTTTCAGTGATACCTACACCTCCTGTTCCTGAGAAACTGCACGTGGTGATTTGGGCTCTCCACAGCAGCTCAGCTGAGTTGTGCAGCTGGCTCACTTGAGAGCAGGAGAGGAGCAGAGGAGAAGAGAAGGGGGATTTCAAGCTCAGTGAGCTGTGTTGCTCCCTGCAGTTTCTCACTGCTGATTTTATGGATGGTGAAGGTGACCGGGTTGCTGATTTAGGTGCTGCTGATTCAGGCACCAAGCATGAGATGGGATGAATTTGGACTTGTATAATTCTTCCAGGCAGGTGATATGTTGATTACTTAGCATCTAAATTTGTTAGAAACTGGGCAGTATCTGCTCTGTTTGGGTAGCTGTGGAGTCTTACGCAAGCCTGAGTTGTACTGTCACCAAACAACATTACTGTAGTCAGTTACTATGATCAGATTTAGCACTAGGTAGAATAACTTTGAAGACATTAGAAAGGAAAGATTGCTTGTTGTTTGGATAGCTTATTTAATTGCTTTATTGGCTTATATGCTTATTATTAAAATCTTAATTTGAAATAAAACAAAATGTTTTAAGTGAATTGAGTGAGAAATTTGTTAACTTGGGAATATTTTCTATATTGACTCTACAAGAAGCTGCATGAAATTACTCCATGGTCTTTTAATAGCATAGTTCTTCCCTCCTTCACGTATTCCACTTTTCTTTCCAAGCAAAGGGTGTTTGTGAGAGCAGGTCTTTGCCCCCTAGAAGTTACACTGCTACTGTATGTTGGTTTGCCTGGTGCCTTAGTCTGCTCTCACTGTCTTGGATTTATGGGGTAGAGAAATGGCAGAAGGAGCAGGTGATATTTAAAAGTTGAGCTATGGTATTCAGACAAATGATTTGTTTCCTGTTCTGGGGAAATTAGTGGGTATAAGCAAACCGGTGATAAATGTAAGCAATGTTTTCCAGAGAAGCCATATGGTACCAGTAATGTTTTGTTCCTCCATCAGGACTATGATGCAGATATCATGGCTGTTGTGAACGACACCGTCGGGACTATGATGACCTGTGGTTTCGATGACCAGCGTTGTGAAGTTGGCTTGATCATTGGTAACACACATTGCTGCTGCAGCATGCATGTGGCTTTTTTCCCTTTGCCTGGCCTGTTTGGTTAGCACTTTCCTGTCCTTTCCCTAAAGGCACTGGCACCAATGCCTGTTACATGGAGGAGATGCGGCACATCGACCTGGTGGAAGGGGACGAGGGCAGGATGTGCATTAACACAGAGTGGGGGGCCTTTGGAGATGACGGTTCGCTAGAAGACATCAGGACCGAGTTTGATAGAGAGATTGACCGTGGATCCCTAAATCCTGGGAAGCAGCTGTGAGTGAGGCAGTTATTTATGAGCTTTCTGTCTTTTGCTGATATGTGCTATGATTCAGGCGAAATATTTGCTCTCACTGATGATAGGGGACGGTGGCGTGGTCCAGGCAGGATCACATTTTGCTCGGGATTTGCCAACTGCCAGGATAAGAGTGCTTGTTCCCTGTGCAGGCGCCATGCCAGGTGACTGGGCAGCCCAGGTTGGACTGGAGTCTTCATGCTCCAAACGGTTTGCTCTTTGCTTCAGAATGGCTCTGTCAGCAGCCCTGATGCGGAGGGGACCTTTCCAGGGGAAAGGATCTGACCACGGTTACCAAAGTCCCAGGCAATTAAAATTAACTCTTGCTGCTTTTGTGTACCACTCCATGTTCCCTTTTCTGCTCACGTTATGAATTCAGCAGTTCAAGAAAGCTTGACTTTACCTTTGCTGAAGCAAACCACAGGCTGGGGCAGGTGTATAGCTGGGCTCTGCCTCTTGGTGTTGCCTGTGGACCCATGGGTGACTGCTGCTGCCTTCTCCTGCAGGTTTGAGAAGATGGTCAGTGGGCTGTACATGGGGGAGCTGGTGAGGCTCATCCTGGTGAAGATGGCCAAGGAGGGGCTGCTCTTTGAAGGGAGAATCACCCCTGAGCTTCTCACCAAAGGGAAGTTTGAGACAAAGCACGTTTCTGCCATAGAAAAGTGAGTACCTCTCCCTTCCCGCTGCTCCGGGTTCCCAATGACTCTGAATGTTAATTTTCCAGCACCTCTTTTTGCTTTGTGGAGGAATGTGCTGCATTGGAGGTGGCTGCCACCCTCCAGCACGGGTGCACATCCAGCGTGTGGGGACCCCCAGCAGGCAGCCAGCATCCTCCTCCCCTTGCCACCAGCTCCTGTGAGCTGAGAGCTGGCAGGTTTCTCCTTCCCTTTGCTTTGGGAGGCACTGTGAAAGCCTACCAGTCCATGCAGCTACAAGGTACGCGCTGTGCTGCCGCTCACCCTGCTTGCAAAACCCTAAAAGTTGCTACCCTGCAGCTAAACGTGGGAGTGAATTGGCTTAGTGCCTCCTACCAAATACTTGCGTTGCTCCTTGCTGTATCCACGGGATCGCTGGGCAGAAAGAAAACAAGTGTGACAAGGCAGAGCATTCAGTCTCGTAGGCAGTGCCGGGTGCTACACGGCGACCTCTGAGCTATGCGCCAGTTGGTTTCTTACGGTGTCATCACCCTTTTGGTCAGCACTTACTGGCTCTGTCCTCCGCGTTTTTAAAATTCACATCACTGGGGTAGTTTGTACTGTAGTGATTGGGCCAGCTTTTCTTTTTGAAAAGCTTCCGATTTTGGTGCCCGTGTATTGTGAGTGCAATGCCAAGGGAACGGGCAGTAACTTCTACCCCTATAGACTGTCTTATCTGAACAGCTTTCCATTAAATGTGTGGGTCCATTCTTAACCCCAGAGATCCATGTGGAGCCACTGTAATGCTGAACAACAGTAAAAAAAAAAAAAAAAAAAATGCAGATATCGAGGAATTCAGTTATCAAGAGCAAAACTTGACCTGAAATTCCACCTCACTCCCCAAAGAGCACTTTTATTATAAGTAGGGGACACATTCCTGTGCAGCTTCAAATTTCTAGCTGATGCTAGCAAGATGCAAGAGTCCTTAAAAAGGTGCGTGGGAGTGCAGTTGGTGATGGCAAGATATACACCTTGTGTTCTTGCCTTGGAAATGACCGAGCTGTACATGAGTAAGTTTTGCCAGAAACTTTGCTCTCAGGCTGGGTGCTAACGTGGGAAAATTAAGTGCCAGAGGCAGAAAGTCAGTGAGGCTGTAAAAGTCTGAAAAGAGAGCCATCAAGATGAAATCACTTAGGCAACCTTTGCTCAGGGTTTTGTTTTTCACACCACGTTTAAATTACCGAGACATACGAGCGAATGGGTGCGGGATTAGGTCTGTGCCGAACTGTGGGGCTGGTGCTTCCTGCTCCAGAGAGGAGAAACTGTTTGAAGTCTAAAGCATCGGTGCGTTTAAAAAGTGTTTAATTCCTCCAGGTCTGTGAAAGGGCTTCGAGGAGCCATTGCTAAGTGTCTTGGGGTGCGCTGAAGGAGCTGCCCTGGGATTGCTGCTCTGCTCCTGGGGGATGCCCCAGCACAGCAGGACAGGGCCAGTCCTGAGCTTTGTGCTTGTGCTGTTGGAGTACAGGAAACTCTCCTGATATGAGACTTGGTCTTTCCATCTAGCACAACTAAAACGTGCTCTGTTGGAGAGAGAATTGTACACGATTATTGTTTGACAGGTTTCCAGTGACATGATATACCTGTTGCCTGGTGGGAAAGGAACATGA
Organism: Anseranas semipalmata; assembly: GCA_013399115.1. NCBI lineage: Eukaryota > Metazoa > Chordata > Aves > Anseriformes > Anseranatidae > Anseranas > Anseranas semipalmata. Next base: position 55,114 of record VXAA01004402.1, on the reverse strand, counting down.
GGAAGGCAGGATGCTGACTACGGACGGGAGTGATCCTGGTCGTAGGGTGGCTGCTATAGTAGCTGAAATAATATGTTTTGTAGGTGGCATGTTGCACCAGGCTTTAGTGGACAGCTGTTTCTATCTGTGAATGAATGAATATTTAGAGCATTTTGTTTCAAGCCTCATAGAGCTTCTCAGTCCCGATCTCTAAGAAATTTTCTAACTCCTTTCTCAAACCCCATGCAGTGGTTGGATGTGCCTCAGTCCTGCGTCTTATAGCTCTCCCCTCTAAGGAGTTCCCTTTATCTCCCTCTCCTTGTAGGAGCAAAGAAGGTTTGAACAAAGCCAAAGAAATCTTAACCCGCCTGGGGGTGGAGCCGTCCCACGAGGACTGCATCGCGGTCCAGCACGTCTGCACCATCGTGTCCTTCCGCTCGGCCAACCTGGTGGCCTCCACGCTAGGCGCCATCCTCAACCAGCTGCGGGATAACAAAGGGGTCGGCCGCCTCCGGACCACCGTGGGGGTCGACGGCTCCCTCTACAAGATGCATCCACAGTGAGTCCCCCTGCTCCTGCCGTTAGCGCTCAGCTCCTGCCACAGCCTCTGTTGTGCAAAGGGTTAAGCGTGCGAGCCCAGGACGTCATCCAGGCCCAGTCTGGATGTGAGATGATGAAGTGTCTGAAACATGGGTGTGGGGCATGCAGTCTGAGGTGGGGAGCTTAGTGGAAAGGAAAGATGTCCTTAACTGAAGAAATTAGGGTGAGAATAAAAAAAAAAAAAAAAAAACCACAACAAAACAACCAAAGCCCTGAAGTAATTGGATACTGCAGTATGGGTGAAAACTCTAGTGGTCTCTGAGTACATATTCTCTCAAGGGATCTCCTCTTGGAAGGAGGCTTTCTTTATACAAAATATAAATCTGTGCACATGGATTTGGCTTAGAGGAGACAGGTATTAATGCGCCTTGATCTCCATTTCCAATTTAAACTCGGTCATTTTGAAAATGACTGTGCTGAACACTATTTTTTCAGTTGGTTCTGAAGATATATGTGGAAATCAGCGGAAAAATTGGCACTTACATTTCTGTGGCCTTTTAAAATCTCTTAGCCTTTTTTTTTTTCCCATCTTGAAAGTTGCTTTGTTAATCAAACAGCTGTTTTTGTAAAGGTTTGTGTAAAAATCAGAGGAAGTTCAGCTCTTTTGCTGTGGGTGTACGCACAGCAAGGTCCTGGTAACTGGGTTTGGGGGGAGTCTTAGTGTCAAAAGCATCCCGAGTGCCCAAGCCCTATTGCTGCAGATGTTTGGGAGCGGCTGCTGGCCCTCGTCTGCTGGGAGAACAGCAGCTGTGTAAGGGTTTCCGAGTTCAGAAAAAGGAAATGGAAGAAATAGGCAGTGTTCAAGTATGGTTTACACACACATGGTAAAAGGCTGTTATTTAGTAAATAATAACTGGTGATAATGAGTTCTCAGTCTCAGCTGTAGGATTTATCTCTAAGTATAGAAGGGGAGCAGGAGCACAGCATACAGGACATACCTTGGTATTAGGGCTGGCAGGGAGGACTGAGTGTTGTTTATGGGGAAATTTTTGAAAGGAGCAAAAAACGTGTAAAGTTTCATTTTCAGTTTGCCACTATATTGTTGAAAAAAAGGTTTTCCTTAATTAAGGAAAAACATAACATTTGGCAAGCAAAAAAATTTCCAAGAATATGATTTTTGACCAGCTTTTCTAGATGGACAGGTCCAGGGTGTGTTAAGAACATACGTAGGCAGTTTTTATTTCTGAGCCGTTTCCCCACACCAGCTAAACCAGTCAGTTCAGGATGGCTGAGGACCCCAGGAGAAGGGATCGGAGCAGTGTCAGAGCCAGGGGGTTTCTTCCATCCAGGGTCGGGGATGAGCCTCTGAATGCTCTGCCCTGGTTTTGCTGGCTTTTCTTAGGAATTCAGGAGAAAAGAGGCTGTAAGGAAGAGCTACTCTTCCCCAGCAGTTTACCTACTTGGGAGGCTGTAGCTAGCTCAGGCGTGGCGAGACTCCTTGCTCCCCTTGCAGCGGATCAGCGTTTACAGCACAGATTCTGGGGGCCCTGGGAGGGGCAACGCAGACGGTGGACTTGCAGCCTCTCCCTGCAGGTACGCTCGGCGCTTGCACAAAACCACCCGGCGCTTGGTGCCCGACTCGGACGTGCGGTTCTTGCTGTCAGAGAGCGGCAGCGGGAAAGGGGCGGCAATGGTGACGGCGGTGGCGTACCGGCTGTCGGAGCAGCATCGGCTCATCGACGAGACGCTGGCTGAGTTCAAGCTCACCCACGAGCAGCTGCTGCAGGTAAAGAAGAGGATGAGGACGGAGATGGAAGCAGGCCTGAAGAAGAAGAGTCACGAGACAGCCAAAGTGAAAATGCTGCCCACCTTTGTCCGCAGCACGCCGGATGGGACAGGTACAGGCGTGCACTAGATGGAGTTGAGGGCACTGGCTTGGCTGCAGGGCACCCAGAATGAGCTCCCAGCAAGGAAATTTGGGTTTGTGGAGAGTGAGCAGATCTGGTGTAATGAAAGAGGAGATTCCTGAGCTGTGCAAAGATGAAAATCCCAGCCCTGGGCAGGGCAGCCTGCGCTGCCCTTGTGCTGCAGACAGCCCAGCCCCATGTCCTTGCCCCAGGGTGCAAGCAAGCTGGGGCCCAGGGGGAGAAGACCACAGCTAGGCTAATGACCCAAACCCATCTGAACCCTGCCTGCACAACCTGGGCAGTTCTTTGTGTTTCAGGGTGGTCAGCTAACTGTGATACTTTCTCACAGGGAGCAGTTGTTTTGGGTCCTCTTTCCCTCATTGATACAAAACAAAACAAATAAAACAACCCCCAACAACAAAACACACAAAAAAGAGAGCTGGAATAATCAGAGCAGCACCAAAAATCTTCACCTGCTGAAGACCTTCCCAGCTGAGAGAGTTTCTGAGAGATTTTGTACCAAAGTGCTTTCTGGGGAAAAGTGGACATCACTTGTTTTTAGGTTTTGCTTATGGTTCTTTAAATGCACACATATATTCTTTTACAGAGAACGGTGACTTTCTGGCACTTGACCTTGGAGGGACAAACTTTAGAGTTTTGCTGGTGAAAATTCGCAGTGGTAAAAGGAGAACAGTTGAAATGCACAACAAGATCTATGCAATTCCTATAGAGGTGATGCAGGGAACGGGAGAAGAGGTGAGTATTTGTGCTTCTCTTCTGCAGCACTGCTGCTTTTTAATTACCTTTTTAAGAGCAGTGTAACGTACGACTTCAAATGCACGACTTTTGTCTTTAAAGCTGTTTGATCACATCGTTACCTGCATTTCTGACTTCCTGGATTATATGGGAATAAAAGGTGCACGGCTTCCTCTTGGCTTCACGTTTTCCTTCCCTTGCAAGCAGACCAGTCTAGATGCTGTAAGTCCATTAGTATTTTTTGAATCTGCTTTTGTGCTTATGCTAGGTCTGATTTCTCTGCCTTCGTGTCACCTACCCGACACTTACAGGGAGGTTGTATGAGGGGAGGGTTCATGCTCTGACCCTGACCAGTACAGCTTCTCCTATAAGTAGCTCCTTTAAAGGTAGTAATGCAAATGCTAGTCAGTCCATGGCTGTGACAGATAAGAGCATTTACATTTTCCGTGGTGGTGATATGTCCTTTTTAATAGAATGTGTTTTTTCTGATAATATAAACCTGCTGGACTGTGATACTTCCCTGGTTTTGTGAGCGATAAGCACAAGCTGGGTCTGTCCTCCCTGCTGCCACCGCCTGTTCCCAGGCTGATCTGGTTTTGCCGGATGGAGTGGATGAACCAGGGACTGCTGCACCTACAGCATGTCCCTGTCCCTGTCCTCTTTGCTCTCCCGTTTAACTCCTTCACTGCCACATATCTTCACCAACTCCATCCATGCAGCTGTTGATAATTTCTTGTCTACTTAGCACTTTCTCTGAAGAAAGATATCTTTTCTGTCACTTTTTTTTTATTGCTACAGTTTGGGCAATAGTGCTGTCTCCTGGTGATATGGCTTTTTAATGAGCTGTATTTTCAAAAAAAAAAANTTTTTTTTCTTTTCATTTTCTGTCTTTGGGCATGATGCAGAATGGTTCACTCATCAGCACTGTTTCTGTCCTGGAAATCTGGAGACCAAGCATGATTAGTTTTAGATGCAAATTCCAGAGATACATATAGAGACATTCCCTTTTATAAAGTCTTCTGTATAAACATGCACTAAAGCATTTTACATTTCAAGTGGACATGCAGGGAAGTTATTACATACAATTACTCAGTGATGCTTCCTTAGAAGATTAGAGGATCTGAGACAACCCGTAGTGCATCAAGAAAAGTGATAACCTATTTGCTTTCTTTTTAGGGTATCCTTCTCAATTGGACAAAAGGCTTCAAAGCTACAGACTGTGAGGGAGAAGATGTGGTGTATTTGCTTAGAGAAGGAATTAAAAGAAGAGAGGTGATTTTTTTTCTTTTAAATCCTCCTACTTCTTTCTACCCTCCAGAGTTTACAGACCTCATGAGTCAGGCTGGCTCCCTCTTGTGGGGTTAGTGTGCCTCGAGGAAACTGGCTGCGCCTCCTGTCCTGCACAGAAGGTGTTTGTCTTGCAGCAGGTCCAGATACAGCAGCCCCCGGTGGCTTGTGGCTGTGCTGGCTCTGAGGCTGGCATGTAGCCCAGTCACCGCGTAGGATGGTCTAGAGGGTATGCAGCAGAAATGGGAGAGCTCAGCCACCAAACTGAAATTGCTACTCAAAATGAGCCATGCTGGAGATTTTGTTTCTTTGCTCATTTTTTTTCCTAGAGGCTTCTGACTTTGCTAAATTTGGCAGAGCTTTCAAAGCACTTTTCAAACCCTGTGGCAATTGTTACTGCATCAGAACGTGGAGAAAGCAGGAATTTTCAATATAGTGATTGTAGGAATGCTTCTCAGTGCACGGTCGTCATCCCCCCCCACCTCTTGTTCTTGAAACAGCCTTGAGCAGCTTAACTGAAACCTTCTAGGAAGGGAAGGAAAACAGCCAGAGGAGAGCATTAAGTTTAACAGATTTTCATCAGCAAGTGCTACTGGATTTGCTACTGCACTGCTGTACTACAGAATGGCAATAGCCCTCTACCATGTGCTGTATACGAGATCTGTACTTAAATATGCCTAAGCCAAAGAGAACAGCCAGGAGTATGCTTCCTTCTGTTGACATAGTCTATAGCAGGTAAAGCATGCGAGGACCCTTAGCTACCTGCTGGTAGGTTAACTTCTGATTTCTTCACATGTAAACTCAGGCCAGTACTTCCAGTTGTTTGTTCCTAGTGTGTTTTGACAGCATCCCCTTTGGTGTGCTCCTTTTGTGTCCCCTTTGGTGTGAAGACTTTCTCCAAACCCGGAGTTCTCACCATTTTATTTTTCTTTTCCAAAGGAGTTTGACTTGGATGTGGTAGCTGTGGTGAATGATACGGTGGGCACGATGATGACTTGTGCTTATGAAGACCCAAACTGTGAAATTGGACTCATTGTGGGTATGTGCTAGAGATGCTTTTCATTTGGCACCTTTTTTTTTTTTTTTAATTTAAATTAAACAGCACGCAGAAACTTCTGTCTGTATTCTCATGGAGACATCCCTGTGCTTAGCTGAAAATAGAGCTAGGGTGTCCAGAAGTGAAATATTTTGAAATTAACAGCTATGCCTTCAAGAACAAGCCAAGCAAAGGGGTTAAGAGCAAAACTGAACAGCCAGCTCGGTTCTGTGCATAATCATTTCAGAAGTCCACAGGTTGTAATGCTGAACAAATCCTGCCTGTTTTGACTGGCTAGGTGCTGTGCTGCTTGGGGAGTGAGCAAACCTGAGCTCAGGTAGTTTTGTCAGCTCCTGGAGTATCTGTTAGTTTAGCCCATAAGAGTTTCCCTGCCGGGGTGTTCAGGTAGCCCACAGCTTGCCCTGAGCATGTGGCCTCTCAGAGGCACAGCCACAGCTCTCGAACAGCATGTGATGGAAAGCTCTGATAGACAAAGTGCAGTGACTAACAGCTCCCTTCCCAGCAGTGAAACAGCTGAAATAATTCCACAGGCGTCTGCTGATGCCTTTGCAAATGCCATGCCCGGGGTCTGACAATCCCCGTGGCATGGGTGGTGTGAATTCCCAAAGCTCTCCAGAGAAATGAGTTTTCTGGGCCTTGCCCAATGAGAAAGAGAAGGAAGGGGACAGGGCATCTGTGAGCTTAAACGACACTTTCAGTTGCTTTCCGTGGCTTGTAGGAAAATACACCACCACCAATTTCTCCTTCAGACAGTTGGAAAATGTCCAGGATGAGTCAGCACAGTGCAGTGTGTGTAGGAAGCTGTGTCTGTGCAGCTCCATCATTGACATGTTTTCAGGGAGAGTTCCCTGCAGGAAGGACGGCGTGTCCTTGGGATGCTGATAGCATCCTCTGTCTGCTGCAGCCCTGCCACATAGGCTCTCCAGCTGCTGCGGCTGTGTGCAGAGCAGGGGGTTGGAGGTGGCCTGGGTACAGCTGGGATAATGAGAGCAAAAGCCCCAGGGCTCTAACAGCTCCTTCTCCCCTGCTTGGGTTGCCTTGGCCGGACCGATGGCTTGCTTTCTCCCTCTCCCCCGTTGCCCTGCTCTCCCCAGCGCAGGGGATTTGGGTGAACTTTTCTGCTGTTGCTTGTCAGGGAATAATATTCTTGCAGGGGTGAGTTCACATCATACTGGTGTCCTGTCTGCTTGGCACTGCTTCTCCTGCCCAGGAGAGCCGATGCTTTGAGTCTCCCCTGCTGAATACTCTGGAAACTGTCACAGATGAGACTGGGTCTCTGCTTTTCATCTGCTGGGAACAGGTGATCATCTAAAAGTCCGTCAGTCTCACAGCCTATATTTAATAGCCATCCACGGAGTCAGGCAGCCCTTAGCTCATCCTGAACCACGAGACCCGGAGGCTGGCCAGTGCTGATGGCTCACACTGGGTTTGGTCCACCTTGCTCCCGCAAGCCTGGGTCGCTGTCTGCCAGCCCAGACTTTTCCCCAGGGCCGTGTGCTGAGGCTCAGCTTGTCTGCAGCAGGGGGGAGCTGTGGGAGGACCCCTTTTTGCTTGGATTGTATTGATATATTACCCAAGAAATCACAAAGTAAAACACACTTGCCAGTATAGTTTGTGCAGAACCTGTGATGCAGGACTTGGATGAGAGTTTGCTAAGCATCTTCAAGAAAACTTTTGCCCCAGGTACTAGCAAAATCTGCCTCTTTTTGCTAATAAAGCTCTGCTTCCTAAGACCTCTGTGCCTGTGGAGCACTTGGTAATTACCACACTCCTTAGGATTCCCTTTAAGCAGGGACAAATATGGCATCATTTCTACATGGAAGTTACCTTCCTTCCTGAAAAACAATTTAAGCAATTGAATTTTGTGCATCAGAAAAAAACAAACAAACTAAAAAATGCCCTGCCATTAGCCAGTAAAATCCCTGGGGTTTTCTTTGCCCAATGCCTCAGAACTTCCTGAGGTTTCACTTCAGCAAATTTTCCCTGAACTTTGTAGGTCTGTGGGCTTTGTGGAAGGTGACTCCTAACTTCAAAATTCAGCTGGCTGCTTGCTGTGGCTTTGGGTTCTAAAGCACTTGAGAGTCACTGTGCTGAAAATGCCATGCTGCTGGTCCCCCTGTAGCATGGGACCCTCAGTCCAGCCAGCCTGGATGGGCCTCTGCTCCTCTGAGCTGTGCTGGGCAGTGTGCCACAGCCTCCCTATAATGCAGTAATATTCTCCCTCAGGTTAGGATTATCCAAGTGCTTTTTTTGTGACTTTGGTAGTTGACTTCATCATTCAGAAAAAGCACATTCAAGATCCACCAAAAGGTTTTGTCAGGACTGTTGTTCTTTCTCTGAGATTGTTTTGTTAAAAAAAAAAAAAAAAAAGNAAAAAAAAAAAAAACCCTCCAGGAATTTCAATATTTTCTCTTTTCAGGAACTGGCAGCAATGCCTGTTACATGGAAGAAATGAGAAACGTAGAGATGGTGGATGGTGAGCAAGGACGGATGTGTGTGAACATGGAGTGGGGAGCGTTCGGGGATAATGGATGCCTGGACGATATCAGGACAATATATGACAAAGCAGTTGATGACTATTCACTAAATGCTGGAAAGCAAAGGTACTGTGTGATAAATGCTGTGCTAAGAATAAGACAGGTTGCCTCAAATGTTTTTAAGAGAGAACTGGAATTCTCCCCATCTCAGAAGGGAGAGATCAAGAGTGGAAAACGAATGCAGCCCTTCTGTCCTGGGGGACTTCCTTCTTTTGTGCTTCTCCTGGCTGCTTCTTTAGTCTCCAAAAGGGCAAACATCTATGATCTTCTCTTTCTGCTGTGTCTTCTGTATTGGCAGTTGATGTCTTTATCATTGTCAGGCTGTTTTGCAGCAGCATCTCTGTGTTTTCTTTTCAAAAGTCCTTAGTTCATTTAGCTACCACCAAATACCTCTGCCAATCTTTAGGGTGGGCAGAGCTGTTGTGTCCACTGAGCATCTGCCCAGAGCTTATTTGCTGCCATGTGACTGCAGCAGGATTTTTGGTGAGAACTCCAGGAGTCTCGAAATTACTAAAATATCCTTTTTCTCATCCTGTGTTGTACTGAGGGGTTTATGATAGCTTGTCATTCTTGTGCTCTTGGTCTCAGTTTAATCTCTTTTAGCTGAATTCTCTTTGTAGAGGGTGCTGCCTCTTGAAATCCTCAGCCTAGACCTGGCGGCATGGTTGGAGTATGGAGCTGGGAACTGTAAAGCAGTTAGGAGCAGTTGCAGCCACCTCTTATTTCAGGCAATACTCTGGATGACATGCCATGTTAGAGGACCTGCCTTTCTTGGCCCTGGAGGCTGGCTCCCATTTTGGGGTCCAAGCTCTTGTGTGGGCAAGTGCTTCCCTGCCCACATCAAGAACGGGCTTACAAGGAGGTGGACCCAGCACGACGCTAATGCTGCATGCCCAGACTGCAATTTCTCTAAATTTCTCTGCAGTGATGCTTTGACACCAGGGCAGTGGAGCTATTAAGGAAATCGTGTGACCACAGTAAATCTGCCTGGAAACCTGGGGGATGCAGGCAAGTTGGCAGGTCCCTTGTGAAGCTCTTGAGAGGTTAGGGCACAAACAGACGCAGAGAGGCAGACGCTGAGCAAGCCTGATGCAGCAGCAGAGCTGGCATGGAGTAAGCAGCCAAAGGCAGTAGGGGAGACTGCCAGGGGGAATAATTTGTTCCAGAAAAAGTTGGGCACTCAAGAGGGAGGGTGCCTGCTGGGTACAAGCCTGAGAGAGCTCATGGTATGAAATGGACTGCATGGCCTGCTTCCAGGTGGCTGGTGTGCTGTGCTCAGCTCGATCCAGGGCAGAAACCCTGCTTAGAGCTTCAGGAGGTGAAATAAAGGATGCATCACCGAATGAACTTTTCAATAAATGAAAAAGTGTTCAGTTCTTATTGCTAAGGGCACAGCTCGGTCACGGACCACAGAATGCTCCTTTCAAAGCAGAACGATGCTGGAGGGGAAGGAGAGCGAAGCAGACTCCTGCCCTCCTCAGCACGGGGCTGCCCCGTACCAGCGCTGAGCACCGCTCCTTGGTGCGTGCCAGGAAGAGGTCTGCAGGTGGAAAATATTCCCTCTCTCTAGCCTGGGGCAGGCCTGCCAGTGGGAAACTCGGGTTCTGTGTGCAAAGTGAGGTCAAGAGGGGTTCAAAACAACCTGGTTCCTCCCTGTGGCTTTTGGGCTATGAGTTTCCTATTGGAAACCAGGCGCTGGAATTAACCGAAAAGCATAAACCAACCCTGAGCCCCCAGCTTGCTTGTTTCCAGGTCAGCGATCCTGGGAACATGCTGAACATACCTCTTCACTTTTTTTTTTTTTTTTTTTAAACTTCCACAGGCTGTTTTGCAGCACAGGACTCCCTTAAAAATTCTGCACTCGCAGTGACTGTACCTTGTGGTTTTCCTGTAATTTTCCCCGCACAGAGCCACGGAGCTTTTTCTGTTCAAGGTCTCAGCCATGCTTTCAGAAGACTGCCCAGGCACTGGGCAGCGGAGACAAGTTTTCCCTGGGTTCTGCTCAGGGCTGTCACTGAGGGATGCACAGCAAACTTATTTCCATCCAGGCACCATTTGGCTCTCTGGCAACAGGTTTTCGTTTCTCCTGAAATTTCATTTCTTCATTTCTTCTCTGGGGGAAAACGGTAGTGAGGAGTATATGAGGTATTTGTAGACGGACTTGCAAGGTTTCCCACTGGGCATTCATGCTTTTTCTTGCCCATTTTTTGTACTAAATGGCCATTCTGTGTGGATCAGTTTGCATATTTCATGTCCCCAGCATGTGCAGGCAGGACGTCTGGCTGACATGCAGCTGTGGTGCCACCTTTGCAAATACGAGCGGTGTCCCTCTGAGCTGTGCTGCTGTCTTTCATTGCAGGTACGAGAAAATGATCAGTGGGATGTACCTGGGGGAAATAGTCCGCAATATTTTGATCGACTTCACCAAACGGGGGTTCCTGTTCAGAGGCCAGATTTCAGAGACGTTGAAGACCAGGCATATCTTTGAAACCAAGTTCCTTTCACAGATTGAGAGGTAAGAGTATCGCATGGGAGGCTGTTCAGAGTGAAATAGTGGGGTAACGCTCATCCAGTGATGTTGCTGGAGGGGACTCACAGCTGGAGAGTATGGCTCAGTTCTCCAGAGATGATTCTGGTTTCAGTGAGAGCCTGTACATGTGCAGAAGGGCTCTTTAAGACATTGGAAACAAGGCCATTTTCCTGTGCCTGTTGTGTGTGCATAGCTATAATTGTTGAACTGAATGAACACTAGCTCAATGCATACTTCTTTAGTGGATATTTTTGTGTCTTTATTGCTCAGACGCTGTATCTTAAAGTCTGTTGAGTCTTTATGGGGGGAAAAAAAACGAAGTTGGTCATTAAAAGTACTTTCCTGAAATGCCCTTGGTATGAAAAGAGAAGGGGAAGCAGTGCAGAGCTGTGCTCAGAGCCCCTCTTGCTTGGCTGCGCCCCCTCTCCTGCTCTGCCTGTATTCGGCAGCTGTGTGGTGCCGGAGTGAATGAGTTTGCATTCTCTGAGGCCTCTGGTACCAGCAGTAAGGACTGCTGCTTGGTGTGGGGGTGTGGATACAGCAGTCAATGCAGTGGGGGTTGTGCTGGTGGCTTGACTGAGCGAAGCCTTTAATTTAATGCTGTGTTCTTCTGCTTCTGCAGTGACAGGTTAGCTCTGCTTCAGGTGCGAACCATCCTCCAGCAGCTGGGGCTCAACAGCACCTGCGACGACAGTATCATTGTCAAGACGGTGTGCGGAGCGGTGTCGAAGCGAGCGGCTCAGTTGTGCGGTGCTGGAATGGCTGCAGTTGTAGATAAAATCAGGGAGAACAGAGGATTAGAGCACCTGGAGATTACAGTTGGTGTGGATGGGACTCTGTACAAGCTGCATCCACAGTGAGTGTTCACCTTCTCTGCATTTGTTTGCCTGTGACCTGTAGCACATTGCTGTGTGTCCTTTCCCAAACTGTTTTCTCTTACTTGCTAGGATAAGAGCCAGGGAAAAGAGATCTTAATCAGGGCTGGTTGGGTTATCTGAAAGGTAATGAGAGGATCAAGAAGGACTTGCAAAGGATTCAGGGGGCTGTGCCAAACTAAAGGCAACACAGCTTGCTGAACAAGTTGGAAGCCACACAGCAAGGGAATGATCTCTTGGCTACGCAGAGGCAATGACAGAGCAGTGCTCGAATGCCTGGTGCCTCTTGGGAAGATGTTTCTGTTCAGCAGGCAGAGGAGGTGGGCTGCTGTGAAGCAGTGGCAGGTGAGGGCAGGAGTCTAAAGAAGCTGGCAACACGGGGAGGAGAGGACTAGTGCCTGTCTCCAGTGTGCACGGAAGGAGGCAGGTGGAAAGAAGTCTGTACGCCATCTCTTTTTTTGCGCTTTGCTATGGTACTAGAGATCCAGGTAACCCCACACGGAGAGAGAGCAAAGGGGTGGGATGAAAGTGCTTTGTTCATCTACTCATCACACTGCTCCTGGTCTTAACACCCACCACAGTTTCCAACATTTTAGTTCTCTCCACTGTGAAAGGAGGAACACTGCAAAGGCTTGTGGCGGTGCTGTGTTCTGTAGGTGCTGCAAGACCTCCCTTGCCCACTGCCATTGTTTCTCTTTGCAGCTTTTCGAGGATTATGCACCAAACAGTCAAAGACCTGGCACCCAAGTGCGATGTGACCTTCCTGCTTTCAGAAGACGGCAGTGGGAAAGGGGCCGCGCTCATCACGGCGGTGGGATGCAGGCTTCGCGATGCTGAGCAGAACTGAATTCCACAATCCTGGCCCTGATTCTGTCTTGTGAGCACTTTCTCATAAAGCAGCGACTACGTAGTCTGAACTGGTAAATAAATAAATAAATCAGAACTCACTGCTTTATCGGGGAAAAAAAATACAACTAATGACATAAAAAAAATAGGATACAAGATAGAATGTGTGCTGTTAATAATATCTCCTGTTTATGGACCCCAATCTGCATGTTTCTTATTCACCTTGTTGATACCTTCCCCATCTGTAGGTCATGGAAAAATCAGTCTATAATTTCTGCAGATGTCAAAAATCAGTTGTTGTCTGAGATGAAATTGCCCCCAGTTGATGTACGTTGAGAGCTGCTGTTGCATCGTACCAAGTGTGACCTTTGCAGCATCCCTGTTAAGTGCACCGCCAGCACGCTGACCACCAAACCTGGGTGTTGAAGCTTTTAGTGGAAGGGAAGCAACAGTTCCCTCCTGCATATCTACCTGCTGTTGTTTCAGTTAAAGCAATTGTGGAAAAATCGCGGTGTGTCGGCACTGTGCACCCACATAACTCTATAGTGGGACTTGACAATGTGACTTACTTGCTTCCTTGATGCCTGTTTTGTCATGGTAAAATTAAAGTAAACGCCCTTGTCCCACAGATCTGGTTCCACTGGTATTTCCCATTGCTTTTGTGAATAGTGTTGTGTTACCGAGCAAAATCTGTAACATTTTGACAAGAAATCCCTGCAGAGTGAAACAAAGCGGTTGGTGATTGGGGTAATCCAAATCTCCAGACCTGGGAAATTGGTAGATTTATGGTACCTAGGCAGGCTGTGCTGTATTCATCTGTTTAAGAGGTCTTATAAAAATTTTTTTAATCTCTTCTTGTTAGTTTAGATCAGGGCCCTGCAGCTGCCCTTCTACAGAATCTGCAGCAAAACAGTGTCACTTGGATGTGTGTACTTCCGTCTCCCGCCTTAAATGGGTATTTGCTTCCACACAAAGCTTTAATCTGTAATCCTGTTAAGCAGCCACTCAAAACACAAACACTCAGCTAGAGTTAATGATCAGAAAGGAATATGAGGGTTTGATTTTGATGTTGACGTTGAGGACCTGGGTGCGTAAGCTGAACAAACCACAAAGACAAAATCAGACCCAGCTTGTTGCATGAACTAAAACAACAACAAAGATCATGTACACTTGGTGTATCCTGCCCTATGTCAAGTTGATGCCATTATTATATTTGCATAGCAGTTGCATTACTTAAATTGAGCAGCAGTTAGGAAGGCAAAACTTAAATAACGTTTGCAAGTCACGCCACTTTCTGCAAAGAGGGAGACCACACACCAGTATTTAATTCCCGCTCTTCTACCAAAAATGAATTTGATCTCTCTGCATGGTTTTCCTTGCTCTCTTCTCCTGCAGAAAGTAGATGGAAATTTGCAGGCTACTCTTCTTTGTCCTCTTTCCACCCCCTAAGATTTGGATTGCCCTACCTATCGATAACATTTCAATATGCATTATGGTGCACTGTGAGTGAATGTTGTAAAGTACCATGTGAGTCGCAAACAGTCATTGCAGCTTTAAGTGTGTGTCTACCTGAAAAATTGCATGCCTAACTGGTTTTGCAAAGGTAGAGAGTCTTTTTACTTTGCACACTAGTAGCTCCTATACTAGTGTTACGTGATATTTGTGAAAATATTAAACTTTTTTGATGTGCGTTAACTGGTGTTTAGTGGTTCTTTCTGGAAGAGATGCTGCCGGCTGCTGGCTTAGTGCTTTGGGAAGAGCTATTGTGTAGGGAGAGCTGTAACCTAATCCCAGTGGTGCCTGCGTTTTGTGTGTGTGTTTTTATTCCCGGGCATTTGGGGTCAGATTCAAACAGGGAGGATTTCAGTCAGGCCCCCATACCTTGCGTTTCCTGATGTAGTTGAGCAGAGGCTCAGAGCTCACAACGCCCAAATCTTAGGGTGTGTGTAGTTTGTCTGTGTGTGTCTCATGCCCTGTTACGCAGGGGAACCGCAAGAAAACCTCAGCCCACTGCACCAAAGCAAATGTGATTATATTAGGCTTTGCCAGATGATGGATACGTTACAAGTGCTGTGTCCCTGCAGAAGTCTGATGCACGCCAGCGTCCGTAACCGCCACGTGCACGTAGGGCTGCTGTTCGCAGAACTATGGTGTCAGGTGCTCAGCCACATCGGTTTGCACATCCGATGTTGGAGCTGTGTATAAAGGCCCCTTTTGCATACACTACAGTTGTGCTGCTCCAGTAACCCATTTTACGTTACAGCTTGGATAGTCTCTGACAGCCTCGATGGGCAGTGTGACCCCAAATAGGAGGTGGAAGAAGCTGAGAAAGTTGTTGGGCACATTGCATTTTAGTCGCTGAAGATGTGCAAATCTTATGCCCCCTATCAGCAGTGCTGTAGGGGTGGTGTGAGCCATACCTGGGGACCTGAGCTTGGAGCTCTTCCGCATCTGTGTGCTAGGCTCAGTGCAGGACAGAGGATGAATGAGAAGTGCAAGTTAAACTTGGTCGCAGGGTGACTGTGAAGTTTGGAGATGCTGGCACAGGTTGTTTTGTTTATTGGATCCAGCTCATAACAAACAGGGAGTGAGTTTGTGCTTCTAACCGCGGGACTTTTCCTACTGGGGGCCATAGGTGATGTACTCGATGAGAAACAGCAGGACCTGGTGGGACTTCCATTTCCAAACTGCTTCTTACCCCTAGGAAACTGTTACAAGCGAATCACAAGCTATAACTGTCCGAAGAAATGTCTTCAGTGTTATCCAAGCAATGACTGAGATGTCTTACTTAAAGCTTTTAGGCTTGGTGAATAAAATCATAGTCCTCTTACTTGTTAAGCTGTAGAAATTACTTCAATATGGACACGAAAATCTTATATTTCCTGGGGAAAAGGCTATTTGCATACCACTGTTGTAATGTCATCTGCTCCTTACTCCTCTGGGGGTTCTCTCAGAAGCCTTTTGAATAGGTTTAAAACAAGCAGACTTTGTTTTGTTTTGTTTTCTTAAAAAAAAATAGCAGAAGGCAAAATAAAGTGTTTCTGAACTTCTGAACCCCGTTCTGTACTTTTTGTTTGTTCCTTTGCTATAACAATGAGATTCTTCAAATGTTTTTGCTTACTGGCTGCAGGGACGCCATTGGTACTTAGAGCACAAGTCACCATGCAGAGGAGGGATTTATCGCTGACCTGGACACTTTATACTGCTGCGTGGCATTTAATCAGGTCTATATTTATATGAGGAATTGCACGTGTTTACTGCAAAGCATGGTGTTCCTGTTGCCTCGTATGTCATGGCAAGTAATGTAGCTGGCCGTGGCGTGCCCTCCTCTTCCAGTATCTAACGAGGGCTGGGGGCATCTCTACTTTCTTAACCGTTGCTGTTTCTAGCAGACAGACATCTCGGGATCTGCAGTGTGAGTCCTTCAGGAGACATGGAGCTTCACTTGCAGACAGAAGAAATCATCATCTACTTTCTGCACCAGAATGAGAGAGAGAGATGCTATGAGCTATCCGACAATGTCAGTGCTTGCTGGGGACTGCACAGGGGAAACAGTGCCAGCACCTGCGTGATGCTTGGGCATCTGAAATAGGATTCATCTGATTGTTAAGGTGTGATGGAAGATGGGATGCTCAAGACAGGCCTGTTTGGTCCAAAAAGATCTGCATTCGAAAGCTGCTGGAGAAGGGCTTAGATGCCTTACAATGGCATCAGCTGCGCATGGGAGAGGTACAGCTATGTATATAAAACTGAGCTTGTTGTGCAGGTGTTCTTCAATGCCCCGGAGTTCCCCATGAGTCTTTGCAACGTCTAGGCTGATCTCAGAGATGTGTGCCTTGCCGAGCGCCTCTCCCAAATTGTTTTGAATCCCTTTAGAAGAAAGACTTGGTGGTGGCTGTCTGTAAATGTCTGTTCCTTGTTGTTCTCCCTCCACCCTGCGTGCACTCTTGCGGTGCACGCTCAGGAGGAGCAGGCTGGCCAGTTAAGAGGGGTGGACAGATAACATCAAGGCTAGAAAGTGCCTGCCGGAACAATTTAAAATGATGAACATTTTAAGAAAGGCACAGAGCCCTGTGCTATCTGCCATGTCCCATTAGTGAGACAAGTTTGCTGGGCCTCTGTGTAATGTAATTGTTCCCCACAGCAGCCAGCAAGGTGAAGGAGATTAGGTGGAGAAGGAAGATGTATCTGCTGGTTCCTGTATTGAAACAGACTTGGGAAAATCATATCCCTGAGCACTCTTTTGGTTCAAGCAACAAATCTTTGCCCTGAATTTACTGCAGAAGTCAAGCCTGGCAGCACTTTGTAGCTTTTGTTTTCCCAGAGCAAAAGGGAGTATTTGAAATATTTGGATCTCGTTGACATTGTAGGAGCTTCCTGTTTGCCAAGGTATGGCTCTGTGATGTTACATGCAAACCGGTCATGGCAGGTGAACGTGATTGCGAGGCGCTACTTATCATACCAGTATTAAATGCTGTATTTTGTTAAATATCATGTTTGTATTTCAGCTTGTCCTGTTTTGCATGTCTGCACATAATGTCTCAGGCTTTGAAGATGACATATTTCAGCCTTTATTTTCGTATCTGAGAAGAGAAGAACAGTGATGACAAAAACGGGGTAAGTCTGGAAAGGGAAATGAAGGGACTACCTGTGATGGGCACCGTGGTGGGGATGCTGGGCTTGGGGTACAGGCAGCTTCGTAAATGCAAAGCTCAGAGATGCCATGGCTTTGTGTCACACCTGGGAGGCCCTCTGCTCCCTGTAAGTAAGTGGTCATGCTGCAGACATGACCACAAACACGACACGAGGAGCTACGCTCAACAGCTATTTTTGAGCACCTTCCCCAGTGATGGGAGTTCGCAGCCACTCTGACCAAGCCTGTCTCTGACTCTTCAGAGAGCCTTGCTCTCCCAATTAGGTACCACAATTAGCCATGTGAAGTTGGAGGAATCGCTTGAGCACAGTTTAACAGGAAAATTACATCGTATTTTGGTACAAGCTTATAGAAATCCATACAAAGATAGCTCTTTAGAGAACTGTTTCTCACTTCTAATTGATGACAGATGGTGCTGGTGAAATTGCAGGCCTGAAAATCCCAGAATTCGGAAGAGTTTCAGGGAAGGCTTTTCAGCATGGATGCATTGGTATTTGCCTTTGTTGTAGACAAGCTCCTCTCCACAGCCATGTCCATCTCAGGGCCACTGAGCCACAGGAATTAGTGGCCCACGCAGCCCCAAGGGTCCACCCAAACAGGGCCAGTTGTGCCCTGGCATTTCTGCTCCATCACCTCTTTTCCAGATTTAAATGTCTTGGTGGAACAGAGAACAGGAGTTCACCATCTGGAAGAGAATAGTCGATATGCTACTGATTGGCACTGCCTGAGGTCTGCTTCGCTTCTGTTTTGACTTTACGGGCAAAACCTGTCTGTTCTGTGTTACAGTGTGGGTTTAAAGGAGGACTGAACTTGTATCCAGAGCTGGGTGATATTTGGACCGACATGGATATCAGTATTATTTTATTGTCAGACCTAGGAAACGGACCTGCCTCAGGTCATCTACAAATCTGCTGCCTTTAAATGGTGTCTTAGAATAGAGCCAGAACCACAAGAAGGAATCAAAGCGTTTGCTGGGTGGGGGTAAATGATGTCTTCTCTTTCTCGCTGAATTGAGTTTCTGTGTTGAAACTTGATCTTCTTGACTTCCTGCGGGTCGACAAATAAATTGATGGGGATGTAAGTTTAAGCTTGTCTTTCTCAGTCGCTTTTATACATGGACACCACCGGAAGGCTAATTTGAAGCCCGAACGAAACCTGTAAACATAAGAAAAGAAATTAAATAGCAAGATCGTTTTAACTGCACAGAGAAAGAGCAAATGCGCCACTTGATCCTACCTCTGAATGACCATGAAGGTAAAAGGTTTCTATTGAAATCAAAGGAGCTAAGTGAAGAGCTAAATGTATAAATCTGTGGAGGGAAAGAGCAATGGGAGTTTGATCAAATTTCCTTATATTTTAAGTAAGTATATAAGATCAGTCAGATGGCAGGATGTTTGATGTGTTCAGTAGATGGTGCTGACCATGCTGGTAACAGCATTCATGAGAATGCTCTTTCCATCTAAGGAAAATACATGCATTTACCCTCTGGAAACTTGTTAACAAAGCCATGAATAAATGAGGAGCCTGTCTGCTCTCTGAGAGGAGAATGTGTTTGGGTGTTTCACGTTAAACGCAGCTTGGCTGAGTGGGCTGCACTGCTGCCACCTTTCACAAGCTTTGGGCAGGATGCTGCTTGAAAAACTCAAGGGAGCTGCGAGCCTCTTAGCACCACTCGAGGGCTGGGCATTTTGTTGGTGGCATCCCAGTGAAACTGCACTGGAGGTGCTGCAGGAGGTGCGCCGATAACCATTTGTTACCCTTAAAGCTCACCATGCGAGCAGCTGGGCTGAAGAGAGGTGCGGGTCGCAGAGAGGGCTGGAATTGGGATGTGCAGGCAGGAAAAGGCACTGGGGAGACCAAGGCCAGGCTTGCTGCGCCAGCGTCCCGAGAGCAGCCGTGTTCTCAGCGCAGAGCAAGGGAGACATCTCTTGGCATGACACGGCTGTGCTCTTGCAGCCTCGCACTCGTGGCGGCGTGCCCAGGTCCCCCGTGGGCTGCTCTTGCTCCACAGGGACATGAGCCTTGTGCCCACATGGGGGGCTCAGGGCTGCGTGGGAGCAGCGGGTGGCTGAAGCAGCCTGGTGCTAGGCCAGCAGGTGCCCTGCAGGCACCACAGATCCCTCCTTCGTTCCTCGTGCTGAGGCAGCACATTGGGAAATGGTGCGGACGTGGCTGGGCTGATCGTACGCCTGCTGTCTGCACTTTATTTGGAGGCAGAAAATCTTAAGGTTTTGTTGTTAGTAGCATATAAACTTGCTTGTCTGCCTATTGAGCACAGCTGAAAATCACAGCTGCTGTGACCTCCAGAGATTTACGCCTTTACAGACTGAGATTTTCTGCGTGTGCGTGTGCATGCTACTCACCTTTGGTTAAGACAACAGTATATGATGGGGTTGTACATCGTCGAACTCATGGCAAGCAGGAAGATTGCGAGATACACCTGCTGAATGTACTTCTGCTGGTAGATGTCTTCCTTGAAGCTCCCCAGGATGAAGTATATGTGATAGGGCAGCCAGCAGACAGCAAAAATGATCACAACCACCACCATGGTCTTCACAAACTGGAAGAAACAAAAAGTGTGTTATTCCTGGGCCTCTGTACGATTGGCTGAGCTTGCTGGGGAAATGGAAAATGCTGCTGCTGTTTTGGGTCTGTTTTGCCCTCCTGAAGTGCTGGGCTGCTTGGGCAAAGAAACCAGTCCTGGTGATGGAAATGGGAAGCGGGGAGAGAGCGAGAGCAAATGTTTCGCCATGTGCCGAGCGCACTTTCTTCAGAGGAAATGTTTGCAGCTCAGTCGGAGAGATATGGTAGGGAAATGGGAGAACTGCTTTACACTGAAACCTCTCCACCCCGTCCAGTTTTTCCCTGCGATGTGTGGATTCACTGGACGCCGTGCTTTACTCTCTAAGGACTGCTGGGCAGACTGGCCCACTGATGTGAGCCTTTCTTCCTTGGATGCTGCCTGGTGTAGGGAGATCACCATTTTTGTCATTCTTGTTGGGTGATGCCCTTTACCCCTTGGCCCAAAATATTTTGTCAGCCTTTCATGCCCAATCCCACAAGATTTTGTATGAAATGCAGGCTCTGTACTGGAGCTGGAGCCAGAAGGGCTGGTGCACTTAAGGTAATTATTTTTAAGTTTCATTTCTGACCTTTTTTTTGGCATTAACTTGGTGTTCGTAGCGGACTCTATTAATGTGGTTGCCTGGAACCGCGCTGCTCCACAGAGTAATTCCAATAATGCTGTATGCAACAAACATCACCATTAAAGGCAGTAAATAAATCAACACGATCACTGCAATGTGATACCTGAAAAAGAAAAACAAGCACATTTTCTTAGTCAGTATGTCCCTTGAAGAGATCTTCCAGAAATTGTTTGGCTCCCAGTAACTTCAACTCCGAAGCATAAAGAAGCAGAAATTTTGCCTACAAACATTATTACAGGGGCTTCTGTAAACAGCAAGGCTCATCTCATCTCCCTCGTCTTGTGATGATTATCCTTGGACTGGATCCACTGCTCTTTCAAGACAGAGTAACGCTATTTATCTTTTATCAGAGGGTTACAGTCCAGGGCCACCTGAGCTTTGCTATCCCACTGCAGTCAGGAAAGAGAGACTTCTAAGGCTTGTGGCTATAAAAATATGAACCTTCAAATCACATTTGCAAAAAGAACATGCTAATAACTACAGAGTAACTTGACGAATGCAATGGTGCCAAAATCTTAAATCAGCAATGACCAGGGGCTTCCAAATGTAGCTGGCTGCTAGCAGAGCGCACAAACTCAGCAGGGAAGGCTCGGCAGGTAGCGAGGAAGGAACATCGCCAGGTCACAGCACGCACAAAGTGAGTGGCAGCCGTTCCTGTGTTGGTATTGCTGGCTGTTTCTATTTGTGAGTGCACGTGCAATTAAATCTTTTGTCACCAACAGGCTACTTGGTTTCTGCTCCGGACGAAAGCGCTGTCATCTCCCTCGGCTGTACGTGAGCTTGAGCTCTTTCTGGCTTTCCATGTTACCCCATGAGCTTCTGCTGGTTCCTCATGCTTGGGTTTGATTTTTTTTTAAGCAACCACCATTTATGGGGAGGGAACAACCCGCTCACTCAATTATAGCAGCTGTCCGATTAACGTAAACAGTGTGAGAACCAGGATTAGGCAGGAGGGCTCTGGCACACGCTGCTGGCACTGACCGCAAAAGGCTGGGTGCGCGTGGTTTTTCTCAGCGTGACAACACTGTATAGATGCAGTGACACTGAAAGGGGGACAGTGGCAGTCGGGAGCCAGGGGGTACATTTGTGAGACGTGACATGTCTGTCGGCCTGTTTTCCACCTCTCGCAAGTGTCCTCAGTGGTACCCCTCCGGAAGGTCTAACGCTGCGTGTGGAGCGCTGCAGAAACACAAAGCCCTTCTGGGATGAGGAGGAGAGGGTGGGAGCCAGCGCTTGAGCACAGGGCAAGAAGAAACGTTCGGTCCTGTAGTTTTGCCACTTTGCTGCAAAGTTAATTTGTAACAGGAAAAAGATTCTCTGTGGTTAAGGTTCCTTATTTTGCTTAATTTTTTTTCAAATTCAGTCCCTTCGTATCCAAGATTTCTTGGGCACTGGCAGTCATAATAGTGGGTTGAGGTTTTTTTTTTGTTTGTTTTGAGTTGTTTCCATCATAGTTATCCTTTTCTGTAGGAGAAATGTGTATTTTCGTTTGTTCTGAAGTCTAGAAATCTTGAAAACTGTTTTTACTTGACTAACAAGGATTTGGAGGTAGTTTACAATCATACCACAATTTCCCACAGTCCAAAGAGGAACCTGGTTCTCCATTGCTTTTTTTTTTTCTTTTGGGTTTCTTAATATTTCTTTTCCTTAGGATTTGGACTATCATGAGAATGGCTGCATGTGGCTTTTTCTCCACACTCTGTATTGCAGATATTCATCCTGATGGAGCCACCAGTCAAGATGATTTCTGGAGATTTCTGGAGATCAGTGAAACCTGCAAATCTGAGGCAGCTCGGGGGAGTGAGCTGGTGAACGTGCAGGGATTTATTGTGCTCAGGAGCTGCTGATCTTCAGCTGAGGAACCCAGAAAGAACCTGCCCCATTATTTGCCATGTTCAGGACCAACTTTTCTGGGCGCACAGAGATAACAGGCTGTGATTTCGTTGGTGTACTGGCAAAGCCTTGTTGCAGTCCTTCCCAAAGAATGGATGTAGGAGAAATAAACCTAATGCTTTTCATCTGAATGAGATAGCACGCATCTTTGCTGGTGGACGGGTTACGTAGCATGTTCCAGCTTGCCTCGAAAAAGAAGATATGTGTGCTTCAGCCCCAGATGCTGACACAATATTTTGTTTTTGATTTCAGGTGAGAACAGAGCCTTTACCAAAAGGCTTCTCAGTTTTAAAGTGATTTTCTACTACCCCTCCTCCTCATCGATGGGAACCTGGTATACTTTGTTCCTGGGCGCGTAGGATGGGGGTACCAGCCAAGGAGCCCTCGGAGGTACGTGACCCGACAAGCAGAGCGCAGGGCTGGGATGTGAACCTGCTTTTACTCTTTGCTTTTTTGTTACTCCGGAGACTGGGGACAACTGACAGACGGTAGCTGAATGTGCTGCAGATCAGCCAAGCTTACATGAAGCTCCTGGAACTTGGCACATATTAGCGTGAAAACCAGTTAAGTTTGGTAAAAACTAACCGTAGGAGGCATCCAGCTGTCTGCCAGAGGTGAAGGCTGAGAAGGAAAAAGCATCCGTGGTGCATGTAGCTGGGGAAGGGCATTCACATTGAAGAATGGGGAGTTTAGCACTTGGTTTTGGTTTGAAGAATTGTTTCCATTTTGCTAATCAATTTGTTCCTTTTCCGCAGTTCTTCCATTACTACTTTGTATAAATATGTTTTGCTTGATAGATTTCTCAAGCTGCTCTGTGTATCATGTACTTTGAATAATGATTAATCACAGCAGATCCTCTAAATGCAGGGTATGGCTTGTTTCATCTGTCTGAACAATCTTGCTTTAAAGCAGGAGGAAATTGCTATGAGGGCTAGGAGCTCTTGGGAGTGCAGATGTGTGCCTAGATAAGTAGATCTATAAAACCTTAAGATGTTTGAAACACGCTCCTCTCTTTTTTACAGAGAGCAGCATAATTTTTAGCTAATTATGTGGCTTCACAGCATTAAAAATACTCAGCTTCTTCCTGCCTGATGGAGGGAGAGAATCCAAAATCTTTGGAACCAGGATTTATTGTTTGTTTAGAGACTTGATGCTCTGATTTCTCTTAAATCCACCAGGCCCTGTATCTAGGGTTTCTAGATCTTATAGCCAGTCACCTCAAAGCAGGGGAGGATGGCCTGTCACCCTTCTTCACCCTGAGCATGATAACAGGGCAGCTTTTTCCACAGCTGGCTTAAACTGAGCTTAGATGGGCTGCCCCAGACCCATATTCCCCTGCTGCATGGTTCTCCCAAATCTCCCCCTCCCTCAATCCTCTATCCCAGTACCGTCTCTAGCCAACACTTTGGTCATGAAATTAATTTTATAGTTAGCTTTTGCAGGAACTGTGAATTTTCCCATTTCTCTTACGTGAGCTGGTGCTTCGATCCGACGTCGTCCGGCCAGACGACAATGCACTTGGTCGTTCCGTTGTCTGTCATGATCTCGGCGTAGAAGCACTGTGGGAAGGCGAGCCCAAACGCCACCAGCCAAATTATTCCTATGATGACTCTGGTGTTTCCAGCAGAAAGCCTGGGCTTGAAGGGGTGAATTATAGCCACGTACCTGCAAGAAAAATGGGTAATGCTTTTACGGTTGCATTGGTAAACTATACAACAAATACAGCAAGTGTAAAAACTCACCAGACGATATGGTGGTCTTTATTTGTAGAGATATTCTGAGAGGTTCCAGGAGCTAAATCCTTTCTGAAGAGAATGATTGCAAGTCTTAAGGCAGGGTATATTAATCTCATGTGGATGGATACTTCTGGTGTGAGGAGGAAGCAATCATCTGTACTGTCTGCATATGGTCCTTCGCAAGTATTCCCCTTGATTTGAATTTTTCTTTTTTTTTTTTTTTGCTTGTTTTATTTTTAATTACTTTTTTAAATGCTTTGTATATTTGGGCTAAAATTTGTTGCTGTGAACTGTCTGTGTTATTTGGAGTTATGCACTGTTTAATACCATGCCCTTTTCTCCTTCCTCAACCAAAAAGACCTAAACATGCTGTTTCCACTAATTACGTCAATCTTATTTGACATCCACTATTATGACAATAGCAGATTGTAGTCACGAGTATCCTTTACTCTGGATTTTTTTCCACTGATTTTTAGCAGTGGAAAACTCTTGTGCCATCCACCTCTGCCTGGAAATGCTCGAGCCCTTGTGCTTGCAATTTAAGGGAAACGCTGACCCTTCCGTCCCACACCTGCTCAGAGCCCTCACGGCACATCTGACTATTAGATTACTTGCAAGCCCAGGGCACTGTCTGGTTTTAAGTTTCCTGTGTAGAAATGCATGGTATCGTAACAAGTACATAATCAATTATGCATTTCTTGTCATGCTTTCCCTACTCTTTGTCATGGTTGTTACAAAGGCAAAATAGAGTGGAAAATGCCAATTGCCTCCTGGTTTTCATAGGGAAAATCTGACAAATTCTGTGCTGTCTCCTGGCCAAGCCGCTGGGAGGGAACTCTGCCCAGGGAATTGCTGCAGGACAGAGAGTGACTGCATGGACAGACAGCACAGTAAGTAAGCCAGAGCTGCACAGCAGCAGAGCCTTATTTAGCTATAAAACGTTCACATCACCTTGCTTTTCCTTAGCTCATCATAGGTGTTATTATGCAATGCTCGAACCTGGTCAGGGAAGAATCAAGTGGCAAGTGTTCTCCAGAGTATTTGCCCCACAGAAGTGCCCAAACCCATGATCTGCGGCTCTTGGTGACCAGCAAGTCCCAGGTACAAATGGTGCCGCCCGCTGTGCTACCGAAGCAGCCTGACGCAGCAGCCCGTGTTGCAGATAACGAAGGTATTAGGGCGCTGCTGGGTGGAGGCTTACCCACTCAGCCAGGGGTGTACCCTGAGGCAAGCAGTGCTTTTAGGCAAGCTCCTGCAAGTTGGGAGATTTACCACATCTGCTGAGATCTCCTTACTCCTCTTGCTGTGCAGAAGAGCTGCCTTTGCTCCCTGTGCCCTCTTGCTGTGTCCCCCTCCAAGTGACATCCCAGGATGCTGGGGCCATGCTCCTGGCACCCTTCCTCTGGTCCTCATCCCACGTGGACAAGATAAGCTGAACTCCTACTGTTCTTGCAAGCTTTCCAAAGAGGGCCTAGGAGATTTTGTTATCTGGAGTGTGAAACTTGAGCTGATAATACCTCTCAGCCTGGAGTGCTGTGGCGGAAAGCGTGCAGTGGAAACGGCTGCTCTAGCACACAGCAGCCCAAAAAGAGGAAGCAGTGGTCCTAAAGTTGATGATGAGCAACTGTGACAGGGACTTGTCTACAGCAGACAAAGATGACTACTAGATCGATCGCTTCTTGTCCTCCTTCCTTACAATAAAACAGATTCAAAAGACCTTTTATTAAACTTAAACAACTGAGCCGAAGAGGACACAAGTTCTCATAACAATAAATGGAAGCTGCAAGTTTCCAGGAGACAGTGTCAGGATCTATTTTAAGGTTAAGCAAGAATAGCTAAATATGGTTTGCAGGGAGATGCCAAGTTTTCTTTCTGATCCTTGCCATGTGACTAAAGAGATTTTGGCTTTGTAGATACTTTTACCAAGTGTCCCCAAGGAATGAGAGCTGGGAGACATGGGGACAGGCTGAAATGGATTTTTTTTTTTCTTTTTTAAATATTCTTTGGCAGACCACATGTATAAAACAGCTGTTATCAACAAACCTTGATTTAAAGCCAGGAACAGCAAAAGAGTACTCAAGTCTCAAACTGAGCTGCTGTTGCTTCTAAATACAGATTTGCTTTCATCTGGACAACTGCAGGGTGATCAACACATCACTCATCTCTCTGTGCTTATTATCAATCCTTCCAGTGACTACAGGAGCCACTGCCCTGTACTTTGGAAGCTGCACAGCCATATCCCTCACTCGGGTGCAAGTTTCAGTGGGCGTTACAGGGCAAAGCTTTCTTGCACCAGCTAGTTTGTTTATCTAGTTCGATTTGTCTATCGCTCCCTTCCTGCGGCTGGGTGTGCCAGGGCACAGCAAGCTGTGAGCAGGGGCGGGAGTTACGAAAGTGACCCTGATGACTCACGGAGCAAGGTTTTTCGGATGGCTCCAGAGGGATGTTGGCTCCCTTCCTGAGGGAGCTGGAAGAGCCCTTTGCAGATACGCAAACTTGATAAGAAACGGAGGAAACCTGAAGGAAACCGCAAAGTCAACACGAGGGCTTGATAAAGAACAACCAGGTATTTCTGGACGATGGGTCTGGCTGACTGGGGGAAGACCTTTGCCATGGGGTCACAGCAGGAGCATAGGATGGAAAAGATACAGATGTTCCTTCCCAGAGCCAGGCACACGGTGGAAGACACGGAGGGAAGATGGAAGGAAGGAAGGCAGAGAGCCTAGAAGGGAGCGTAACCTCCCTCAGTTCTTTCACATGTCACTGCCTGTAAGGCAGGAAATTCCCATGGACTTTTGACCACTTTCTAGTAAAAAGAAAAACAGCGTCACGCTACTTAACAATGAGGTGTAGACACGTTCGGAGTGTCCAAATTTAAGCTCGAGTAAAAGAGACTTGGCAGATCTAAGAGAGTATTATGAAAATACCAAATTACCTCAGAAGTCAAAGTCACTGTAATTACTTTCCTCCCTCTTGGAATAGGTCATTCCTGTGAACTGGTGAAACCGACTGCAATTTCTGATCCACTTCCCATTATTTCTGGTGGTTTGCCAGTGCACTGGACTCGCAAGTGGGATTGTGGATTGTGATGCTTTCAGCATCCCACAACATGTTTTTATTGCTCCAGCTCCATCCAAATGATGGGTCCTTCTTGTGGTTTAAAAAAAAAAAAGATTTTGCATGATGATGGGGAAACGTTATCATCAGTAACATGGGAACAATAAAATTTCAGCCACTTCCACTTGTTGCAGACTCAGGATTGATTCAGGCTGGAGATAAGGCAGAAGAGCCTAACTTTCATGCCATAACTAGTGTGTAACCCCGTGGCCTGTTTGCCTAGCACTCTTCCTGCTTTGCTGATAAAGCACCTGACATGGTAGGTAGGGGCCAATTGCACAAAGTATTGCAATAATGTTTTATAACTTTAGAGGAGACTTTTCAGATCTTATCTTCCCCAATTGCCTCTTACCTCTCCGCAGCCACGGCTGTCATGGAGTAAATGCTCACAAACATTGCGGTAATGGGGAACCAGTTCTGAAACCTGCAGAATTCCTTGCCAAAATACCAGACGTTGTGACTGGCGTATATAAAATTGAAGATGGTATTGAAAGCAGACATCAGCAAATCCGAAAGAGCCAAATTAACAATAAAGTAATTGGTAGCAGTCCTCATTCTCCTGTGCGCTAGAATAATCCAGATGACGGTGATGTTGCCAACGATCGATGCGATAACTATGAAGGAATAGGTGATAGCCCACAAAGCAATTTGCCATCCCGGCTGGGTAAACTGGGTTACAGCCGTCCAATTGTCGCTGTCCTCGAGGGAGTCAGCCTGCAAAATGTCGCTAGCGTTTGAAACGGAAAATGTGCTCATGGTTTTTCTTCGGCTAAGCATAAAATAAAATCATCTGGCATCTGCTCATTTTCTTGCGGTAAGTGCTGGTGTTATGAATCCCCATGCATATGACTTAAGTGCTGTTAAAAAGACATCGGGATGAGATGTCTCACGTCCTCTCCTCCTGTTTTCCAAGTGAGGCAATGCATTTCCAGGAGGAGATGATCAATAGCAAGGGCCTCCTCCTTGCCTGGCATTTTAACCTGTGCGTGAAGAGCAAAAACAAGAGAATAACTCTTCCTGCTTGAGGTCCTTTTTCCTTTAAAAAAAAAAAGAAAAAAAAAGAAAAAGGAAGGGGGGAGTTTTTCAGATCAGTGACAGGCAGTCTCTTCCTTCAGATTATTTTTAGGGCCAAGAAAATATAAGTAGAAGTATCAACCTGTAAATCATTTCAATCCAATGGAAATCCCTTTCTGGGGCAGTGGTTTTCCAGGGCACCAGGCATCCGAACCCTTTGCAGTGGCACCGAGGACACGCGGTTATCTCTGCCTGTGTAACTGTTGGCGCGAGGCAGGAGCTGTGCTGGGATAGACTCTCTACAGGGCTTAAGGGGACTTTGAAAGGAGGTGGAGTCTCTTGCAGGCAAAAGCTAAACAGCCAATTTGACATCAAATGAAACGCAGCAAAGTGGTGCTTAAAACTCTTTTCCTCCCTCCGTTTGTTTTGACATGATCTCTGAAATGGACATGTTGCCCTATCAGTGTTTGTAGGCTTAAATGCCAGGGTAGCTGCTTTGCTGGGTTTACCAGTCCTGCAGTCGTATTTCCAGGACCCTGCCTGGCGTCGCGGGAGCTCTCGTAGCAAAAAAGAAACAACCTATATTCAGTGTGATTTGAGCAAGGTGGTCTTGCTCTCTGCAACGATTTGGAGGCTTATCAGCACTTTAGAAACATGTCACTTTATGGTGACTGTCCAATATAATATGACTCAACCAGCCATGTTTAATAGATTTGATATGATTTGATTTATGTCGATCACAGCAACATGTCCTGCTGGTGCCTGAGGGATCGCCTGTGAATATTGCTCGCTGGCAGCTTTGGAGCAAACTACGTAAACATATGCAACACGTTGAGGCTGAGATTTTAAAGAGTACTTGGCACTGGCTCGTGCCTGCTCTGCTGGAAGCTAGAAGCGTTTCAGGTATTAAAACCTGTTTTCAGGATTCAGAATGCTCCTGCCTAAAGGAAGAACTCCCCGTGTGTGTGGCACAGGGGTGGCAGAAGTTTTGCAGCTCCTGTAATTCCTGCAGCTGTGCCAGGCTCCCCTGCAGCAGCAGGGTTTGCCAGTCAGGTCTGTTCCTCCATGCAGGAAGGCTCAGCTTGGACTCTTTCCCTCCTTCATTAATTTCTGGAGGCAGCCTTCAATTAACACATCACCTAACGATCTCTACTCTTTAAAGCAGGTCTTCTCTGATATGGTATTATGAAAATATTGTTTTCTAGAAATTTATACCTGTAATGCTATGTGTAATATTTCGTTCTCCTCACGATGGACTTTACTGCTGGTAATTCGACTCAATTCCTTATCCAGAAACTGCAAAAACACACAAAAATGTATGTTTTTGCACAAAAGCTGTTCCAGGACCTTCCTGAAAGTCTTCCACTGACACTTGGTTAAACAGCTTATGAATCCTCCACTTTCTGTGTACAGCGCAGGAGGGCTTTTCATCTGTATTGCGATGTGAATTCAATAGCTAATAGTGTTCAAGTTTTTTTTTTGGCTCACTCAAATCTCTTCAAGTTCCAAAGAGAATATGAGCAAAAACCTCTGTGTTTAGCTGGGAGAGTGTAGCTAAAGTACTTCATCAGTCTTTGTTATAGAAAGCACAACATTAGCAAGTGCTCAAAAAAAAAAACCCAAAAAAACTGATGTTTCGATGGTGAAACCAAAATCCCTGTTGGCTGACCATGAATTTGAAGATGGTCAATGGTGCCTGTGCTTCCTAGGATGCACCATTGCCCTTTCCTTGAACCATCTGTACAGACATCTGATCTGTTACGCGGGTGTTCGCTGGGGAGCAGCCGCCCGTGGGTCAATATTTCACCTATACAAGTCACTGGGGACTTGCTTTCATTTATAGACACCCACACCTTTTATTCACTTGCTGTTTGTGCACTGATGAGGTTATTGTCCTGGAGCCTGGCCAGCTCTGAAGTGTGGTCTGTTGGCCTTTTGGCTTACGAAAGGGAGCAATTTTTACAAAGGCAGACTCCCAATTCCTCGGGAAAGTTGTGCTTGCCCGTGACTGCAAGCAAAATCTGCTTCTGCAATGTTTTTGGAGATATACCAGGGAAAGGGACTATCTGAAAGCAGGGTTTGGGTTTGGCTGGTTTCATTGTTGTTTTTACTATGGGCAAGATAGTTAGAGGCCAAACATTAGTGTGCTGAGTCACTGATTCCAGACCCGGGCAAAGGGTGAGAGACGCAAACAAAAGATGCGGGTCTGGAAGGTCAGGAAAGGTAATAAGGTACATTTTGTCTGTTGGAAAAATGATACAAAGTAATATAGGTGGTAGAGGCTTTAATCGTATTGCACATTGGACTCGGCTTTGCGAGGAAGGACCTTTGTCCAGGGAACAGCTCTGAGACCAGGACATGAGGACCACGGGCATCCACCTTGCGTGGGGCAACGTGAAGCTGGACTGCAGCTTTTTCAGACAGACTGGAGCTGGAAGAAAGCAGCAGAAATGCTGCTGGTAGCCCTGAAATGCTCGGGGTCATCCTGCCGTTCCCTGGTACGGAGCTAGCTGGGGTTCACTTCCCTTTTCTGCAGGTCTCCCAACCTCCTGGGTCAAGCCCTCTGCAGACCATCGCTTTTGAAGACCATCTGCTAGACCTACCATGCCCTGTGCACGCTTGCAGCAAGCTTGTAGCTTTGAAGGAGAGGGAGGAAATGTGGGAGTTGCTCTGGTTCTTAACATGGGACGAACAAAAGTGCCACCAGAGCGGTCCTCGGGAGCAGGTGTGGTGACACGCGACCTGCCTCCGTGCTGTCGGCTGGAAAACTGCGGCTCTGCTTCGTCGGGCTGGGGGCAGAGCGCACGGCCAAGGAGGACCCTCAGCACCGCAGGCAATTCGTAGCATCTCCCTTAAACCACCGCTTACTGCTAAACTATGCTGCGCCCAC
This sequence comes from Anseranas semipalmata, assembly GCA_013399115.1. Lineage (NCBI taxonomy): Eukaryota > Metazoa > Chordata > Aves > Anseriformes > Anseranatidae > Anseranas > Anseranas semipalmata. The sequence goes on along the minus strand of VXAA01004402.1, from coordinate 24,290 downwards.
AAATCCTGTCGTTTCATCATTTAGACAAAGCCTGGGGTTTAGACAAAAGAGGATTATTCAACTATTTTCATACGGTTTCATAACAGAAACTTGTTTTGACATATTGGCTCGCACCGGAGTGAAAACAACAGGAAAATGGATGTTCCTTTCAGTCGGCTTCCCCATCCAGCCTGTTGCACTCTGAAATTTTCTTTGCAGAAATTGGAGCATGAAAGACAAGGTAAGGCGGTAGGAAAGTCGAACCAAAGCTATTAACTGAGTTAAACAAGGAAAATGTGTAAGTGACAGGAATACATTCAGATGCGTGCGATACCCATGAGGAATGGGCAGTCAATGATTTATGGTACTTATGCTACATGCAATGCGATTTCCGGACTGTGTGCAGTTGGTAGGTGTCGGGGATGTTTGCCAATTTGTGTGAAGATAGAATTTGCTGCTATTTTAGGAGATGAATACTCAGAAGCATCATATTATATATTATTGACAGAAACTTAGGAGGTGCTGAGCTATTCTGTCGCTGGCGGGGACCTGGGCTGGGTTATTTGTTTCCCGGAGGCAAAGAATTCAGCATTGCGTGCAGAAGCAACAGCACTTGTCAGCAGAATCTGGCCCTGCGTGCGGTGCGTGCAGCCGCAGACTCGTGCAGCTGTGGCGGTGAGAGGCACCCGCTCTGCTGCCGCGGCGGGGGGCTCTGCTTTGCGATGCCTGATGCACGCCCGACCGAAAAGAGCAGCATTGCTGCAGCAGCTTTTCTGCATCCCTTGCTTTTGTCAGTGCCCGCTGCAACAACGCAGCCGGCGTCGGGCTCCGGCGATGTTGTTTTTACAAGATGTTAACAGCGCCTGGTTGTATTTTCACTGACCTCAGGCGAGCCGCCACGCCTGACCCCGCAGCGCGCACAGCCCTTGCGGGTCCCTAAAGCCCTGGCAGTGGCAAATCTGAACGCAAACGCTGACGGCAGCGATCCGAAGGCACTGCTGGACGCTCCACATACGTGGTTTTGTCCGTGTTGTCCGGAGGCCGGCTTAGCGTGGGGCCGGGGGGAAAACCAGACAAAAACGGAGAGGCGAGGGGCGGCGAGCACCCCGGGGACGCCTCCCTGCGCTTCCCACGCGTTTATTTTCTCCTTTTCCCTTGGTGGTTCGCGCGGCTCGCCCCACGCCCACGCTCCCCGCGTCCCCGTGGGCGGAAGCGGCGGCGGAGCCGCTCCCTCCCGGGGCCGGGAAGGGAAGGGGAAGGGAAGCGAAGGGAAGGGAAAGGCGTCAGCAGCAGGTGCTGCGAGGATGGCGACGGGGGACGCGGAGCAGGCGCGGTACTGCGGGCGGCTGTCCTACCTCTGCCTCAAGTTCACCCTCATCGCCTACTGCACCGCCTTCTGGGTGAGCCGGGCGCCGGGCTGGGCCGTGGGGTGCTGGTGGTACTGGGGGTACTGGGGGTAAGCGTGCTGCTGCTGCTTCCCTGCGCAAGCCGGAGGAGTAAAGCCTCTGCCCTCGTTCGCAAAGGGATGATTCCCCCCCTGAGCTTTGGGGAAAATGATGCTGCGAAGCTTAACAACGTGCCCACTGTCCTCATGCAGGTGTCAGGTGGAGCCCGCGGGTTTTCTCTTAACAGGTGCTTTTTGGGGCTCCGGGCCGTGTCGGTGTGCGGGAAGCTCAGGCAGGTTTCTTTTTGTCTCTGGCTTTCAGTTTAAATGCGTGGGAGAATAGTTTCGGATTCACCGGGCTTGAGAGCGGGTGCCTCTTTAAAGCTGCGAGCCGAGGAATGAATGAAAATCAAAACAGAAGGTGCTTCGGGTGGAGTTCGGACTGCTGGGGGATCCTGGATGCCTTTTGGCATTTTTGCCTTTCATAACAAGCAAGCAAACAGAAGGAAACCCTTTATGTTAGGCTTCCCGTGTTCCCCAGTTATTCTGCAGGTGCGATTTTTGGGAAAGGAAGGCAGATCTGTCGCGCTCCCTTTCAAAGCCCATTTCGCAGCCTCCCCCCGAAGGAAGGTGCACGCTGCCTGCTGCGTCCTCCCTTTGGCCCCGGGGGCTGTTGCCGGTGGGATGTGAAAACCCCACTGGCGGCAGCAGAAGGGCGCTGCCGGCGCGTTTCTGCCTGGAACAAAGCCCCTTTCACGCAGCGCGAGGATTTTATTTACTGCTCGCGGTTGTTTGCTCCGGATTTTCTACGCTCGGGTCCTTGTTTGTAAGCGAGCGCTTCCGTTTTCCTCCTCACGGAAGCACGGAGGGGGTCAGGCTGACAGCGCTGCTCCAAGAGCCGGCGTCACCTGGAGATTTTCAGAAATGTCGTCGTGGCCGTAATGGTCTTGGGTGTCTGCTCTCCCAGGAGCGAGGCTGGAGCCTAATTTTTGTCACCTGGCTGACACAGCATCCAGCGTTTCAAGCAGAGGGTGCTCTCGCTGAGTGGGCACTTCACTGAATGTTACAAATGCGGGGTCAAAAGCAGTAGTTGGGGAACAAAATGCTTTTCTCTTGAGAAAGCAACTTCTGTGCCGGCAAAAGCCCCAGGGAAAGCCCCTGGTATTTGCTGGTGGACACTCGCTGAACGCGAGTCGAGGCCAGCCAATGTTTCCTGCGGACACAGCATGAATTGCCAAATTCAGAGCTGTTGTGAAGCGCGCAGGATGTAAACAGCCCGTGCATTTGCGGGTGCCTCCGTACAAGTTGCGTTTCCAGCTCTGGTCGCAGGAAGGGAGAGCGCTCCCGGCGAGGCCGCACGGGTGGGATGAGATCCCGTTAGGAGAGCGTGGCGGCGTGGTGTAAGTCACGGCTGCCGTCGGTCTGAGCCCTGGCAAGGGCTGGAACGATTTTTATTTATTAAAAAACACAAGATTATGAACACATAAATCCTGCCTGTAAGGAACGAGGATTTGAGTTGTGTAATTAGGTGGTTTTTCCCCCCGTAATAGTTTTTAATGCTTCAAAACCTGTATATAACTTGGAATGCACGTGTGTGTCTGCAGTGCAACAGGTCCCTCCGAGCTCTGTGTTCGGTAGCCGATGCTTTTACCAGCGGTAGCAGCGGTGCTGATGGATGCAGCTTGAAGCCTCCCTGCAGTGCATGCTCTCTGCAGGTCACGTTTTGCACAACTGTCGTTTCAGAGCTGTTCGAGGGAGTTTTATTGCACTGAAAGTGTTGCTGGAAGAAAACAGAGGAGCGATGGGGAGTTCCCGTTATCCCTCGTGGGTCACGAGATACTGTTAATCCTGCAATTTTTCTAGGATGCAATACTGTCCACCTCAGTCCTTAGGACAGTTGAGGCTGGGGCTGGGTGAAGGAAATGTGTGGGAGTTTTGGGGGGGGATTTCTTTTTTATTTTTGCCAAGCTGATCACAAGAAACTTCAGCCCTGCCTTTTGTTTTCTGCACACTTGACACTCTAGAGATAGCCTTGGAGGGTGTATGGGCAAAGGGCAGACGGCAGGGGATGGAGATACACGTGCACATAAATATCTCTGTATGAAGCTCTTGAAGTGTGAATGCATCTTGCGTTTCTACTCACAGGCACCTTTGAATCTTTAAAGACCATCTTAAATTGGTATATTTTGGTTAGAAAACTACGGCTAAGAAAAAGATGTTTCCGTAAAATGCTCTAGTCTTGAAACAGCACACTTCTGAAATTCAGATAATTTCCGTCGAGTGTTCATGCCTGTTATTCTGTGTCCAGTGTTTTTGTTTTGAAATGTGAAGTACTGACTGCCACGCAGGTGCTTAGCGTGTCAGTGGGGCCTTAGCGCTTGCACGCTCCTCTTTAAGTTGCGTTTTCTGCTGCTTTCTGCAGGGTAAATGTGGTTCCCTACTGGTGTGCAGAGCCGACACAAAATCCCAAGTTAAAGAATGAAGAGGGGGATTTTTTGTCCATCCAAAACCATTCTTTTTTTCCCTCGGTTATCTAAACCAACAACAAAAAAAAGGGAATTTTCCTGGAAGCTCTTTAAGAATCCCTGTAGTTTGACTGTGACACTGGAAAACAGCTTTTTAGCGCGTGCTAAAATACGGTTCAAGAGATGAACTTCAGCAGCGGCTGCGGTGTGCTGGTGAGCGTGAGGCTTCAAATAAACAACCGCACCGGCCTCCAGCTTTAGCGGAATATTTTGTTGTCCCCAACGTCAGCCGTCGTGTGCTGCTGTTGGGAGCCTGTGCTTTGCCAGAGCACCATCGGCGTTGGGTCTCGTTGTAAAATGGAGGGACTTCACAGGTTTTAAACTCCGCAGTTGTTTTCCTATGGTTCCGAGACTCTTTCCTCAATTGATTCATCTATATTTAAAAATTTCAAACTAAGTTGTTTATATTGTTTTCTGCTTGAAAAATAATTTATAATTTATTACTCAGTCATTTACATTTTTTAAAGATGAGAGCTAACACTGCAAATCGGCCACATAGTAATGTAACACCCAGCTACAGTTTTACAGCAGAAAAGGTCGAATCATATGAAGGGTAAACCTGAGTACCTGCTGTTTGTCCACTGTGTTTTCCCTTCTGTCATCCATAATCTTACAGTTTCTATATTTGTCAGAGGGGGGGAGATGCTTTGAATTTGGTCGTGTCAAATTTTAAGTTGCTTTTTAAATACTCCCACATACTTATTTTTATGGGTGAGCCCCCCCCCCCCTTTTTTTTTTTTTAATTTTAATGACAATTTGGTGGCATTCCTCACATATTTGGGTTTATTCTTCTGGCCCGTGGAAAACCAAGTATTTCCAGTAAGTTATTTATTTTAAAATACCTAAGAAAGAGAAAATATTTCAACTGTTGGGCTCACGATCTTGCAGCTGAGTAACTCGTGTGTCCGCCCAGACCTCTGTCTGGGACATACCACGTCGTATCGAAAAGCATCGTGTAGTCACCGAGTGTCTGCGTGCAGGGAGCAGACTGGCAGGTCTGGTGGAGACATTGGGCCAGAAGAGGTGACTGTTATTTATCTGATTGCCGAAATGGTTGATTTGACTCTCGGGGCTTTACGGGATTTCCCTGAGGATCTGTCTGACTGTTCCAGTTGAAGTTTTTTCACTGCAATGTTCATGAGGGAGTATTGTGGACTTGTTCTTTTTTTTTTATTTCTTCCAAATTCAGCATAATTTAAATCGACTTGCAGCATGCCACAGGATTAATACCAAATGATTTTGACTGAGCCATAATTATTTTGATTGAAATATCTTTAAATTGTTAAGTGAAGTGCATCGCTCCTTGCTTCACTTGCCAGCTTTGTCTGGGAGTTGCTCAGGAAAGTGACCTCATTCCAAACGTGCAGTTTTTTCCTTTAATCGGGTGCATTTCCCGGGATGGCAGGAGGAGCGGAGACGCAGGATACACCTGGCCGTGTTTAGTGACCCTAAATAAAACAGGAATTGGGCTGGGTAGCGAAACCCGGCGGTGGGTTAGCAACAAGGCAGCTGTGCAGTTTAAGGAGAATTTTGCAAAGCACAGTGGCCCTGCTCGAAGCGCGGAGCTGCTGAAGTGCTTCCGAAGCCGGGTGCTGGGCACCTGGAGGCACATTCACCGCTGGCGGGCACGGAGGAACAGGGCACAGGACGGGGGGGAGCGGTGCTGTGTTGGATTTAGCAGAACAGAAATCCCCTGCCCCGCAGAAATCACTGCTGCTGCTGGGCTTCACGGTGCACGGCAACAGAAGAGACCGCGGCTTACCGTAGAACTATTAACGTGGATTTTTTTTTTTTTGGTGCAAAGGGACATACAAGCTGTTGATTGCAGAGTGGCTTAGAAATTATGATATTTTAGGGGCACATATATCTATGTGTCTATATATATACATATGTACACAGGCAGGGGAAGAAAGACAGATACAGAGGAGGAATATTAATGCCATGGTGTTTGGTAGTGTGTGTAATATATGTGATGTCAGATGAGTAATAAATTACATTTTAAACACACTGGAACATACGTAACTGCTTGAATTCCAGAATGTTAAAATGTTGTTAAATATTTTTTTTGGAAATGAACAAGTCTCAGGTTTTGCTAACCCAGCATTTTTCTGCTTTAGTCTTTGAGTGTTTTTTTTTTTATTCCAAACTTCTGATTTGAGTGTTTCAGAGGTTATAATTAATTCTGAAGTGAGTAGTCACAGATTTGTGCGTACTCATAAAATGTCATCACTCTTAACATCTGTGTTCTGTTTTTTTTTTTTTTATTTTTTTATTTCAGGTGATCGGAGCCCTTGTTCTCGCTGTTGGGATTTATGCAGAAGTTGAAAGACAAAAGTACAAAACTCTAGAAAGTGCCTTCCTAGCCCCAGCAATTATTTTAATACTTCTGGGCGTTATAATGTTTGCTGTATCTTTTGTGGGTGTAGTGGCTTCTTTAAGAGACAATTTATGCCTTCTTCAAGCAGTAAGTAGTGGTTTTTTTTTCTTAATAATATTAAGAGCTTATTGCTTTTTCTTTTTGATGTTGCATGAATTTAAACCTGAATTTAATTTTAACCTGAATTTAAATTTTAAGCCCTTTCTATGTCTGCACTGAAAAATATTCCAGTACACACTTTTTTTTTTTTTCCTCATTTGATCCCATAACAGTGATCTGTGGATGTCTTGTGATCCTGAGGATCTTGTGTAACGAGTAGTTTTCACTACTGCATGGGTCCCCCCCATCACTGCTTGGAGACACTGATGGATAATAGCAGTCCAAAGTAGACAATAGTCCAAAAGACTGGGGAATCGTGGTTTTATGATAGCCTGCTCCTATGGCATGTTTTATTTAATAGGTGGGCTTGATGATTAATTTGCTGTCTTTAAAGTATATCCAGTTGTGACTTTGTTGAAAGTGGAGTGGAGTCAAGGCAGGAGGTGTCTGTGTAGGGGAACCAGGACGAGTGCTGGAGGTAAAATGGTAAATGGCAGGAGAAGGATTAAGAGATTAAACATCATCTAAACCACAGAGCCAGAGCTGTGAGGGGGTGCTGTCAGTGCGTGGAAGGGGACGGCGGGCTTGCAGCAGCTGGGGAGGGAGACCAGGAGGTCTGCAAGGCTGGTGGAGGCTGATGAGAGGAAGAGGCGGGTGGCCCAGCACCGAGACATCCTGCGGCAGCGCTATAAAAAATATCTTCTTTGTAACCCTTTTGGTGGTAAAACCCAGATTGTCTGAGATCATCTGCTCTGGATGGAAGTAGCCAGCTGCTCTTTTAATAAAACTGCAGTTAGAAATACAAAAAGCAAGCTAAAAATGTGAAGAGATGCTTTGTATTTGAAAGCAAGTCTAGGTTGATGGTAGCTTGTTCCAGGAATTTGCTACTAGCAGTGCCCTATCTGAAAATGCTGCAAACTACCTCAGGCAGCAGCAGTATTTCATCTTGCCAGTGATACGACAGAGTCAGAGCCTGTCTCTGAGAAAACCAGGTTTTGAACAGTCAAGGGCTTTATAGAAAACAAATAGGAGTGTGAATTATTATCGGTCACTGTGGATATTGTGCAAACTCAACTGTTGACATACCCTTTGACGTTAGCCTGGCACCATGGTACGTGCTCTTTTTCTGCCCTGGCAATACCATAAGCGCATGTCCTGCTTCGGAGGAATTGTGTTTGAGAGGAATCAGAGCTGCCACTGAGCCAAAAAGCCCACAAAGTCTGGCTGAGACTTCTCTCTGTGAAGGCAGGGAATTTCTGACAGCTGTATGGCGGTGGACTGAGAAGCGAAGTGCAGAGATTAGCTGTGGTCACTGACGGTTCTTCCAAGAACTTCTCATTTCAATCCAGAGGAAGCCACCAGAGAGAGAAGCCGCAGGCCAGGCTGACGTGGAGCAGGCTGGTGGCGGTGGCTGAGCCTGGCTGCCTTCGGCTGGGGTGGGAAGTGGGGGGGAAGATGTGGAAGTGGGTGTTATTATGGGGCTGTGCAGCACCGTCGGGCTTCCCTTGGGCTCAGAGACAGGGGTGCATCCCGAGGGAGAAATGAAACGGACGCAGTTTTTCTCTCCGGTGCCTGGAAAGTGTAGATTTCTGAAGAAGTGCTAAATACATGGTATGTAGGCCAAAGCAAGAGGTAACTGTGAATTTTGAAATTATACTGGAACTTGACTGAAAAGTGTTGTGCTATCATCCCCAAAGGTAATGAGAAATGATTGAGAACCTGTCCTGAGATATGGGAGTGATCTCCTTAATTCTCAGCCTGGTTTTGTTTCCTCATCTGATGCGGAGGACATTTTGTGTTGGTAGGGCGTTTAAACAAATGAAGTCCCTGATGTCTGTTTCTCAGGCTGATTCCATATTTAGCAGGAAAGAAGATAGGTGTCTGTCCAGTAAATTCACGGCACTGATACCAGCTATTGATGGGACAGGAATTAAACCAGCATGCTGGGGTGGAGTGATGCTGCAGAGACAAGTCCTGCAGCTGCCCAGGGTTTTGCAACAGGGAGGACAGCAGCAGAAGACACCCGACCTCGTTAAAGCACTCGTTATTGATCAGAACAGCAGGGGCACCAGTGATGTTGCTGGATGTACGTCTAAATTATACTGAATGGGAATAACCTTCTCCTGAGGGTAACCCTGGGTTTGCTCTGAGAGTGTTATAGATTATTTTCAGCTGAGAGATCATAAAGCTTCTTTCTGGATGATTTTGCTGTTATGAAGCAGACCTAAATTCACATAACAGATCTTTGTACCTAGAGAATCCTTTGGATGGGAAAAACATTTCGAGTGCTGGCACATCTCAGTTATTTCATGGTGTTGCTATGGATTTCTTCATATTTTTTTTCATATTCATATGTTGCATGCGCTTTGATAAGTAGTCACAGATACATTCGTTGTGGCCGTGTGCCAATGTATATGGCAGTATGTATGTGTGTATGTATGTGTTTATACACACACACACAAGTAAATAAATTGAGAGCTAGCTGATACGATTTTTCTTACCCTAGAGCACAGTAAGTCCTATTAGTACTCGCATCGCAGGCTCTGCGCTCAAGTTGCTGGCTTGGTGGTGCAGCTCTGTTCAGCTCCCACTTCTGAAGCAATACACTGAAATGTACCAAGGCCAGAATCTGGCTTTGATTTAACACTGGCAAATTAATAGAAAATGGTTTGGATTATCTTAAAGCACTGCTTTACTCAAAAAATGAAAACAGATATGTGCTATCTTCAGTGAAAGCACGAAAACATAATGTTCTTCTTTTATAAGAAGAAGAAGAACAACAACAAAAATTCTATCTTTCTTTAAAGACATCTCATATGCATAAAGCCAAGTATGTTGCCAGTGGAAAGCTATAGACTTAAGCACACTAATTGAAAGAGTAATTGTGATTTGTTCTGCTTAAGATCTCCCAATTGTTTTTCTGCAGTTCATGTACATTCTTGGTCTCTGTTTGCTGATTGAACTGACTGGTGGAGTTGTGGCACTGATCTTCAGAAATCAGGTGAGCAGCGTGAATTGAGATTTTCCTCACCGAGAATGTAGTTCACAATCCATGAAGTTATGGCCATGCTACTGAGCACATACCAGGTATCAGATTTGTCACCTGAGCACTAGCTGATGGAGGCCTGAAGGCAAGTAGAAGCTTCTCAGGGCCTCTCAGGTTAGGGAAGGGTGGAATTGGTCGTCAGTTCTGGAAATGGATTCCAGATTAAAGAATTTGGAGAAAATCTGTTAATTTAATCTGTTAACTAACTACAGGCAAAACCACTTTCCAGCTGTTAATGTATTACAGAATGCTTTCTTCTGATTTTCCTTCTGTGTCTCAGGTTGCTGCCTCAGAAAGTTTCCAGCTGGATTTGGAGACTAAGTTATTTTTTACGGGGCAAAATGTTTTGGGTAAAAAAAGCTGGGTAAAAGCTCTTCCCTGCCCACATCCATAAGTAACACAGCTCATTTCTGTAGGAGACCCCACCATTTACAAGCTTACTATAACTGTATAAAAAACTGTATTTTTCTAAATGGAAGGCAGCAGACTTTTTTTTTTTTTTTCTGTTAGAAGAGTTCTAAAATGTAAACGTGCTCACCATGGTGGGAGCACTGGGCTCATCTGAACGGAGCAGATCAGCCTCAACAGTGTAGGAGGGGGCATCACGGGACACAGAGAATTCGGCTGACAGAAAATTAAGTAAATACCAACCATGGTATTTGCTGAGAGGGTGAGAGAGGGTTGCTATCGACTTTTATACACAGACAACGTATTGTTGGTTTTCTGCGCGTTAAGCAGTTTCCTGACGCGTTTATTGGCTGTCTGAGCAGGGCAGCTATGCTCAGGGGCCAGGGTTTTTTGTTTGTTTTATGAGATTAATGGACATGTTGAGGTTAGGATAGGGAGGAGAAGGAAGTATTTAATAAAAGCTTAGAGTAAGAGCCCTCATTTAAATACTGATTGTTTTACATGTCCCATTGTTCTGTTCCATTTCTTTCTCTATTTCCTCCTCAGATCTGGGACAGTCTATTTCTTTTCTTTGAGTCATGCCTATTGTAAGAAATATCTCTCAGTGGCTTGTGTTTACAAGGAAAGCGTTGTTTATATTTGTGTGCTTGTGTGCAGCTTGCCCGTTTGCCATAATGCATGAGCACTGTTTGAAAGTGTTACAACAACTGGATTTCATCGGGTCCTGCTTGTCCTTTTTCTTCACATACATTTGGTACTCGTTCATTTCAGTTGTGATTTGGACTAAAAAATATTGTGTAATATTGATGTTTCTGCCCCTTACACCTGAAACAGTAGATGCAGCGCCTGTGATGCAGACGTATAAATTATGCAGAGCTGAACTGGCTGTTCTCTGCTCCTCCCGAGCCTGATGGGATGATAAAGAGCATCCTAATGTGCCAAGGATGAGTGTCGAGTCTAAATGGGATGGTAATTAAAGGTGGCACAAGAGTAGTCGATATTTGCTGCTGTTCATTCTTTGACAGCTAGGATAGTCCTACAAAATCCCTTGTTATTTGTAATTGCTGATGTGATAACCATTTTTGTTTTAGAAATAAATAAATTAAAAAGGCTATCTTTTTGTGCTCATCAGTTACACTTGGGTCTTTAGCCTGTTCTTTAATTTTCAGCATTTATAACAGATGAATCTTGTTTTACTTTTGCCTTCTAGACAATCAAATTTTTGAATGATAATATTAGAAGAGGAATTGAGAATTACTATGATGATTTAGACTTCAAGAACATCATGGATTCTGTTCAAAAGCAGGTTTGTGTTTGTTTTCTTTTTTTTTTCTTTCCTGGGACTAACTCAGTTCCAAGCGATGCCAAGATGTGGTGGGTCCTCAGTAACAGCTTGGAGTTTTTCCGGTGATGTTGTAATGAAATGCGTATCGACAAGGGGGATGAGATCTCGTGTGTCATCTGCTACGGCGTGGCTGCGGGCAGGGCTCCTCCAGCATCCCAGCTGGCATTCGAAGCTCTCTGAATCACTGCAAGAAGGGATGGCAAAACACAGCTTTTGCCTTGGTAGGTGTGACTGATGATCAAGGCCAAATCCTCCAAATGTTTAAGCTTATATGGGCCCCACAGCCAGATTTGGACAAGTTCAGCTTAAATTCCACCCAAGTTCTTCTTCTTAGTATTTCTGCTGACTGGTCCAAGACATTCAAAAACATTTAGTTAACAGGAAGCGCTGGGTAGGAAGAAGTTGGGTGGCAATTAGGCTGTTTGAACCCTGTCGGTTGTATTTTACACAAGGGCACATAGCAAGCTCTTTAATAATGTGGTTATTCAAATGAAATCCCCCTGGAAGCATATGTACCTGTAATTAAAATTCAGAAATTGTGTTGAGCACAGCTGAGCATTACTTAATGGCACGTGTAGTTGACTCATGGCCTTTTTTTTTTTAACGCTGCCGTGTTGAAATGTTTATTGGCTTAGTGAAGAGTTCTGCCATACAGTTCAGAGACTGTAGAAGAAGCAGAAAATGTTCAGAAACGTGCTCACAGAGCCTATGTGATGTCAGTGACCATGCCAAATAAAAATAATAAAAAAAGTTAACTTAGTAAATGGTATGTATGTTTTATGACATCGTTACAGAAATGGCAGCCTGCTTCAAAAAACAAAGTTAGCACGGAAAGGCTGTCAAAAACAAACCGTCCTGAGGAAATTTTGTCATAATACTTCATGATGCTGTAAAGTTTCCATGCACTGCCCAAAATTATGTATATATGCAGCAAATATAAATGTTAGTGATTAAATAAACTGCTGCTATTCACTTTATATTTTAAAGGAAGGGAAAATTTATATTAAGCTAGTGTAAACTTACAGTATTAATTTGCCACATCTCAATTCTACTAACTAAATTATACCTGAAATATTTTGGCGATTTTTTTTTTATGCCTTATATCAACACTATTGTCTTTTAGACGCATTTAGAAATTTAGTTAAAATCCTTAAAAAAACTGAAGGACTACATTATAGCTCTAGATGAAGTGAATGTAAAAACATTGTTCAATGACGTGCAGACCTGAAAAGAAAGTTTTTCAACCTGGAAAAGATTGGAGGTGGAACTTAGCACCAGGTGCTTTGCTGTGACACCTTGGGTAATAGCTTGATGAGTAACAGAGGAACACTGTGTATGTCTTAAATTCTTTTCAGTTGTGGTTTTTTTTGGTGCAGTCGCAATATTGGTGCTGCTGAGGAGCGAGAGCCTCTGGCATCTTGCACCCTCCCTACTCTGGCAGCTGGTGTAAGTAGCGGTCGGCCCTTGGAAATGCACTTGAATTGATTGCCCACACTGAGTTATGCTGGCCTCGGCCAAGTCACTTCAGATATAATACCAATTTGGTCTCTTTCTGCCCTTTTCATTTGTCCTGAACATGAAGGCATTCTTTCGGATATGAATTTATACAAGATACATTATTAAACAGCTTTTCTACTTGGGGTCAGACTCCTTTCTGCTACACTTTGCACCAATCCCCGTAGCTCGGCTGATTCTGAGAACATTCAGGAGGTTTAAATGTTTGTTGCCCGATCTGATCAGAAATATTTTTTTTCCCTTTCTTACATATTTTATTGTGTATATAACTCCACTTCAGTAACACGTTTATATATGCCTTTCTGATGAAACAGCAGAATTGCTAGGTAGCTGCCGTATTCCTCAGTGTTCTTAAAATTGTTTTCTTTCTTTCTTTTTTCTCCAGTTGTTGGAAGAGCTTCTGTTAAGATCTGACTTTTTTCCTTTGTCTGTTGTGTCATTTTTCCAGTTTAAGTGTTGTGGTGGGGAAGACTATAAAGACTGGTCAAAAAACGCGTACCATAGCTGTGCCGCACCGGGGCCGCTGGCCTGTGGAGTGCCTTACACGTGTTGTGTCACAAATAAGGTAAGCCCTGTCGTCTTGTTGACTGATCAGCATCTTCTAACCCTGTGGCTTGGCTGTGTAAAATTAAGTTTTACTGACGTTTGCTCAGCAGGAAGCAGGGTGCTGGCTCCAGCTTTGCCGGGAAGCCCTGGCCCTGATCGCTTCCACGTCAGGGGGTTGCAGTGATGTGCGCCAGCTGCCGTTTGAATTGAAATTTTAGCAGTTTTAATTTATTTTTTTAATTTTTAAAAGCAGCCGTGTGGGGGTGCTTCAGGAGAGGCCGCTGATCAGCCCTGCCTGGCAGGGGACCGCAAGCGGGGCTTAGGCTGGCGTTTGCCTCTCCCTGGGGGCCAGCGGTTGGTGACAAGGAGAGATGTCACCAGAGCGTGCCCTCGGAACGTGCCTCCTTGTGCCAGCCCTGCCCTGGCGTCAGCCCATCTCGGAGAATCGGGTCCACGTCACCTTCTGCAGTGTTTCACATGTAACACCTGGAGGCTTGCATCCTGTACCCGTTTCGACAGAGAGCTAGTGATGGATAGCCCGTTGGTGCCTGCTAGGCGCTGCCCTTTCATTGTCAAGGGTGGGTGTTTAATTAAAAAAAAAGAAAGAAAAACGCAATAGTAATCTCAGTAATCCAGCTGGATATTGCTGAGAAATGTGCGCAGCATGAAGGTGTTTATTACATATTGCTTACACGTTTTTGTGGGCCAGAAGGAGTCTGTTTAAATCTGCGCTAAGCTTTGATTTATTCTCAGAAACCAAAGCTAAACAGTTATGTTTTAAGTCTCAGGTGTCTGAGAAGTTGTGTATCTGAAAATAATATACGCTGATCCACAACTGCACGGAGCTGGCAGAAGAGCTCAGGATTTTGCCCTCAGCTGATGGTAAAGGAAGACAGAGATGGCTAGTAAAGACCAATCTGGCTTTTAGGGGTGATTCAAACATAGGGCTTGCTTTTCTGAATCTCACATTTCTCAATTGAAGCCTTGTTTTAATAGCTTAGTTAATTCATGGGAGTAGAAATACAGCAGTACTATGAAGGCAAGTACTGTAACAAGCAGTGGCTGTTGCTGCTATACAGAAGTTTCCTTTAGAATTATTAGGTTCCAGTTTTGGTATGTTTGTGTTCCTTGTTTTATGCAAGTATTTGCATTGATGGATTTTGTAACGGAGTATTTGGGAGTTGTCTGCAACAAATGGGTTCTCGCCTCAGCGGGGAACAGAAATAAAGCCAGATGCCTTTTCAGTCATGTCACAGATAATCAAATATATTGTGGATTTCAAAAGCAACCTACCAGTCGGGAAAGCATTAAAATGAGAACTTCTCTGAGGAAATTAATGAGTTTCTTCTCCCTATATTTCACCGGCAACTGGGAAGGGGGGGGATGAGACTACTTGCAGAGTAAGCGTAGCCTGTGATGTGTAAGCTCAGTGAAGTTAATTGAGAGGCACGGAGAAGTCCCCAAACGACACAAAAACTTCTTATTTGAGGGCAGACTGTTCAGCAAGACACTGCGATGTGTTAGGGCTCGTAGCTGTGCTGCACCTGGGAGCAGGAACACGGAGCCACTGATGAGCTGCGCTGCGGTCGGAGAAATGTAAGCAGCACAGATGCGTTTCGGGCAGGGTGGCATTAACACGTGGCTGTAGGGCCAGCTGCCTTTAAAAAAAAAAAGAAAAGAAAAAATCAGAGGATGCATAAATCTTATATGTTTGACAAACGCTTCCAAATACAGTCTGGTTTCTGTCCTGGAAAACTACAGATATAGTTTGTAATTACTCATTCACTTCATAGTCATGGAAAACTCCTGTTAATGTAGGAGGGTTGGATTCTGATCCTATTTAAAAGCCTTGTGCAAGATGAGCCAGGCTCTGATCATGCTTGTGCTGCGGGCGATCTGAAGGAATTATTATCAAGTCCAAGTATTTATTAAAGACTTACACAAGTGTAACTGAGATAAAAATTAGTCCCCGGATGCATACAAACTTCTGTTTCTAATGCATTCATCTCCATTGCGCGCAGTTTCTTGTGCCATGATGTCCTGATAGCAAACGTTGTGTTTAAAATTCAGTGAGGTAATGAAGTTCTTTGTTAAATATTTTGCTAATGGCTGTGTGTTTATGTTAGGCTCAAGTGTTGTGAGAATGGGAAGTCTCTCGCAGCAGACATGGCAATACAGCGATGCCCCTAGTATTGCAGACTTTGGCTTCCACGGCTGTCACGTGTAATTCACAAATGGGTCCTCATCGTGCCTTCAGAACAGACCTGTGACATAGGTAGAGGCTGTTTTTAAGGAATGCCCTCACCCTTGCTTGCTTCCCAGTTGCATGTTCAAGGGAGAGCCTGGCTTTTTGGGTTCTTAAAAAAAAAAAAAAAAAAAAAGACCCTGGCTAATATTTCTGCCCTTTTGTTGAGGATTTTCTTAAGAAGGGTACGTATACAAGGCTGTAATTTGAAGCCTTGCAGTGAATCTGAAGTTTTTGAATAGAAGCCTGTAATTTGGGCAACTGCTGTGCCGTACCGTGTCCGCGCTGGGACGAGCTGGGTCGTGTCCGTGGAGCTGTATCAAGGCGCTGAGGTTTTGACCTCCTTGGAGGCGTCCAGCACCCCTGCAGAAGGCACGCACCCATCTTGCTCCTTGTTGGAGGTCACCTGGGAACCACAGGCCACCATTCAGAGGCCACCAGCATCCAGAAATCTCATTTCTACATCTTGTCTTAATTTTGTGGGCGTGTATAGCAGTAAGGTAGAGTTTGCTCTACCTATTTTCCTCATTTGCTTATTCTCATTTTTCTCCATGTCTTTGGCTGTGCACATTGCTTCATTAGATGCTGGTGGGCTTTACGTTAGTTGATTTGTAAGTCAAGGGCAGTGCTTTCCTGTTGGCCTTGGCAGGCCGTTTAGGCTTCAGGACCCAAGCAAAATATTAAAAGGCTACAGAAGACGTTTTAGTAATCTGTGATGAATGCAAACATTCAGGCTTTGGTCTTGTAAAATGTTCACATAAGCGTTTGTAGTATTGGACGTTATTTGGGTCCTAGGCATTTCCAAGTTTAAAGTTGTCATCGTGATGGAATGGTGGCCTTAAGCCCTGGCTTTCTTAATGTGATGTGTTAAGTTATTAAAGCCCTAAAATCAAAACTGGCTGTTCGTTCTGTGGAAACAGCGATAGCTTACAGGTCTGTCATAGCTAGCTTTGGTTTCTGACATGACACTTTTTGCTGGATGGAGAAGGTTCAAACACCTGGTGTCATGAGACGCTGGCAATACCAATTTCTCTAAAGCCACATAGGGCTCTAAGTCAGGTCCTGGAAGAAACTCTCGGTTTTCCCCACTGGAAGCATTTTTCTGCTTTTCCCCATGGCTGATTTTGACACAGATTATCACACGTTCAGGCTATCCCTCCTTACTTTCCAGTTGTCCATCGTGTTGGTGAGCAGTGGGACAGCCCCACCACGCTCACCTCTCCGGGATGGCCTCAGAGCCGCAGCACAACCTGGGTGGATGGGACCTTTGGGTTTTCGCTTTGCTGCATTTATATTTGTCATTTTCTTTTCAGACAGACATTGTCAACACCATGTGCGGATACAAAACAATTGACAAAGAGGTAAAGTAACCAGTGTCCACCAGGTGATGGTGAAGGGTTGTGCGTTTCTGGATTCATTTTTGTCCATTTCAAAATTGTCTTCTGCATACTTGAATCTACCAAAAAGATAAAGCAGCCATTAAACTGATTTTACCTGGAATAACTTTGGTGTATATATATATATATATATATATATACAAAAAGTCTTGTTTGATTGTCATATCTTCTCTTCTTCATGTCTTCCATGTCGTCTTTGTATTTTTCCACTGCTGTACTTTCAACTCAGAAGCAGAGATAAAAGCTAAAGGGAGACTTCTGTCCTTTCCGTGTGGCCTAAAATTAGAATCAGATGCACTTCTTTTGGGGAAGTACTATAAAAAGAAGGTGGCTGCTTTGTTTTTATTAACTCGCTCAGGTAACAGCTAAACAACAGCCTGAAGAATCAGTGATGAGGTCTCCGCCAAACTCGGGGGGTTTGAGGAGGTTTGGGGAGGACCCATCTGACCCTGTGCACGCTGACTTGCCGCGTGTTACCGCGCCGCGTTCTGGCGCGACCGCCGTTTGAATCTGTGCTCTGTTACTTTGCAGCGCCTGAGCGTTCAACACGTCATATACGTCCGAGGGTGCACGAACGCGGTGCTGATTTGGTTTTTAGACAACTACAGCATCATGGCTGGCATTCTGCTCGGCATATTGTTACCCCAGGTAAGGAGGGGCCGGTGCGTTATCCATTAATGGGTCTGCAAAATCCCATTTGACTACATTTCATTTTCACTTTTATTTAAATTTAACGTAACCGATAAGCTGAGGTGGCATTCCAGTAATTTAGCAGCGTTATTGTGATCCATTGCAGCGTTTGGTGGGTTGTTGCATTTAGTTTTTAAGTCCTCACCCTCTCTCTGCCCACTAGGACTTTGTAGTGCTCTGAGGCACAGGGGTGGTAAATATTTTGCCATATCGGCTATTCACAAACATGATTATTTTTCTCCTATATGCGGAATCCCCATCAGAATAGCAACATGCGATCCTGTCAGTGCACACACCACATACGTGCCCGTGTACCTGATGTATGTACACACGATTTGTAAAAGCCGTGCTGTAGACATATAGATAAGCGGTATGCAATCCCCTGCTCAGAGATGCCCCTTCGTTTTGCAGTTCCTCGGGGTCTTGTTGTCTTTGCTTTACATAACCCGGGTGGAAGATATCATAACTGAACACAAGCTTAGCGAACGCCTGTTTGAAGAAACGTGGCAGAGATCCGAACCCGAGTTTGCTGCGCCAGGCTGCTGCATGTGCTACCCTGGCTGACTTCGGAAACCCGAGATGCGGCTAAGAAAAAGCGAATCAACCCGTGCTGGTTTGTGCTGGCTTCTGTAGCTATTACAGGTGCTGGGTGTAATTCATCAGCTCTAACTCCTTTTGGGTATTTTTGAAAACAGAATACCAAAACCAGAGTCCGAATTCTCCCTACCCTGTGGTCTTAATATTTCTACTGCCCTTCCGTGTGTGTCGAGCCATCACGAGACCTCTCAGCGGCGTGCTCCGGGTTGTTTCCGACCGCTTGAGACATGGACCGTGGGTCTTTTCTCCCCTGCCCTCCTTATGGAAGTGCTCAGATGAGGCAGAATTGCTGGGGGAGCTGCCCACTTGCCCCAGCCTGAACGCTTCTGTGCTGCTCCATCCTGCTGTGACCATGGGTGATGATTTTGGGGTCCCGAAGGTCGAGAACGATGCTCCCTGTTACGCTTCCTGCTCAAAGATGGTCTTCTTGGCAATTAAATCTTTCTGAATGATTACTGAGTGACACGCGGTCAGGATGACTTCATGCTGGGAAAATCTGAAGCTAGATTTCTATCGAGAGCCTTTGCATCTTGGTGTGCTGTATTTAATTGTTTGCCCTTCCAAACTTTGCTTTCTTACTGGTTGCAAAGCAGAAGACAGATTTCTTACTGATCTGAATGGTGAATATTAAACATGTTTAATATTTTTTTATGCTAATCTTGATCAATTTACTGACAATAATGGATGTGATGCTGAACACTTTCATTGCTCAGTCTTTCGTGCCTTTTAATAATGGGGCAAATGCCAGTGTTGAATTAATCAGGTAATGGTTGATATACTTTTAATGCAATTTATTACCATCTGGTTTTTGTATAAATTTATGAGATGTTTGAGTCTTGTATGTACTGTATTTTTCATGATTAGTAAATTAACTAGATTTTTTTTTTGGTGTTCTATGTGTTGAAATGTTTCTGAATTTGATTCTTCTTGTCAAAATAAAAAATATAACTTTTTTTTTAAAAAAAAAACAACCACAAAGATTTTGTTTAAAATGACTTTTACATCCTCACCTAAGTAAAGCCTGTCCGTCAGACGCTGCATCAAAAGGCAGGAGCACCTCGAGCTGTGGCGGCTCCGTGCTGAGTTGCCGGACTCGTGTGCCTTCCTTTCCTCTTGCGGCGAAACGGGGACGGTGCTTGGGCAGCGCTGAGGGCGCTGGGGTCTGCTCCTGTTGCTTTGCCCCGAGCATTTCTCTGCAGCGTTTCCAGCCAGACTTGCGGGAGAAACTCAACACCAACTGGTATGATCCTTCAACTGAAATAAAATAAAAACAGGATGAGAATAAAGTGTTTTCGGTTTATATCCTGCTTTTGTAAATCTCTTCTTTTCTGATGCTCCACTAAGCAACGCAGGGAAACCCCTCGTGTCATCCCTGCCCTGCTGCTTGTCTTCCGCTTTTCTTAATTCCCACATCATGGGCCTGTTTTCTGTTTTCCTCAGGATTCTTGGTGTCTCCTGCTTAGAAACCAAAGATTCCTTCCTTTACCAAGGATTTCTGAGGAAGTTTCATGCTTTTCCAGGGGCCAAAAAAAGACTAACACAATTCTTCGCTGTTTATGCCGGTGGCTGGTGGCTGTTAGAGGGATCTCGCTGTGTTACCGCGTCCAGCGGCGCAGCGTCAGGTTATTTCCTACGCAGCACACTCTAGTGTCTGGTTGGGGATTGGGCTGCTCCATGCCACCGACAGCTGAATTTTTCTGCTCTCTGTCCTGCGTAACACCTCTTGGCACGGTGAGAAGCAAGTCGTGTGTTACGGGATTTGTGTACAAAGGGAAAGGGGATAAAGAGCAGGGGATGCCAGGGATGCCAGGATGCCATGTTCTCCTTTCACAAGGAAATTGGTGGGATGTACCGAATTTTGGACTGTTCCAAATTCTCTTTGTCACAGTGTTTGAGAGTGGGGTTTGCCGGGCCATCGTGGACTAAACGTGTGCGGCTTTTGAACCTGGTTGCCAGCACCTTCTTTTTGGAGATGCCTGCGCTTGTCCTAGTCTCATCCCGCGTTTGGCTGTGAATGAAAACCGCTGCGGCCACGCTCCCGAAGATCACCTGGGCTCTTCCCAGGAAGCTGGCATGGAAAGGGCGAGGAACGCCGGTGCCCCCGCACCCTGCCTGGCCCCGCAGCGACAGCCCGACCACTGCTGGCAGCTGCAGCCCCAGCCCGCTTTCGGAAATGCTCCCTGCGGGCTGCTTAAGGTGACACAACGCTGCCAGTCCCACAGCCGCTGGTTTCTGTGATGGTGCGCAACGAAAATATGGAATTAGCGCAGCTCCGGCTGGGAGAAGTGCTGACAGCTCCCCCTCTAGCGGTGTGGGTATGTCATGGCACAAGAAATATTTATATTTATTTATATTTATATTTATCCCCCTCCTCCAGCTCCCCATCTCGGGCTCTGCTGTGCCGGGGAGCTCAGCCCCGGTCCGTTCTCGCACTTGGGATGAAAACGCTGCCCCAGGGCCTGTCCCGAGGTCTGGCTGCAGCTGTAAGGGCCGGTGCTTTGCCTCGTAACGCTGCCGAGAGCCGCTTGCAAATGCCGTTGTTGAATCCCCGTAGGAAACTCGGTGTCCTGCCCACTTTCTGCAGGCCCCTTGGAGGAGTCACCTTTCCTTCCATGAGCGGTCCCTGTTCACTGGTGGGGAGGCTGCAGGCGGGGCAGCGTGAAAACAGCCCCGTGGGGTGCGAGCGGACCCATTTCCCAGACGTGAAAGGCGAGGCTGGCAGCACCGCACCTCGCGCTGCCTTTTCAACCTCGGCGCCCCGTGAGCGGGGCAGGATGCGGCCCTGCTGCCCCCAGCCCGGCGGCAGCCGCACGCCGGCCCCGATTATTGTTGGGTGTCGAAAAAGACATTGAAAAGAAAGGAGGAGAGCTGTGAAGAGGGTCACTTTAGTGGCTCTTTCATTTATTTTTTTTTCCCCCGAGAAGGAAGTTAGAAAAGCAGAGCCCTCAAAGCTGCATTGAAAGGGTGACAGAGACGGGATAATGCGTAAGACCGAGGGAAGGAATCTCGGAGCACTCGCCACGGTGTTTTAATGATCTGTTAACAATTACCCCTTTCAGGGGAGAACATATGGTAGATGGTTTGCTTTAAAAAAAAAAAAAAAAA
>VXAA01004401.1:339388-389048 GCA_013399115.1 Anseranas semipalmata | reverse complement strand
AGAGTCGGATCATGCAAAAAAAAATGTGTATATATATATATATATATATATATATATATATATTTCAGTTTCTTCTCTGTAAAGTAATCTAATTTTGATTTGTTATTATTTCCTCTATGTCAAAGAATATGGAAGTCTAAAGGAAAAACAGAGCCAGCATGACAGGCAATGTCATGAGCCATATGGTCTGGCAAACTATGAAAGTCAAACCAAGAGATCTGTTCCACTAATTTAGGCTAAAACAATTTATGTACTAGGATTTCCAGGTATATTCAAAATGATAACAGATTCCAGTAAATTGAATTATTTTGTGACTAGAGTAACCTATCTGAATACATCACGAAAATCTGTAGAGGTGTGCAGGGAATAATGTACAGTGTCCTAACATATGTTGGGCAACTTCTTTTCTCATTTTTGGAGTCAATGAACATCTACTGCACTTTCTTTGGTGTACTTGACTTGTCCTCTAATGGGATTCAGGCTTTTGAACAAAAGTAAGATTGTACATTCTTTGTAGCCTGAGACATCTTTTTCTAGATGAATTGAGTGGGATTCACTGGATCTAATGCAGATGTCTTTAACGTAATGTTCTATGTTTGAGCTCCTTTAGGAAGGAAATGGTCTTCTCACGAATGGCTTATCTCATTCTAAGGTAGCTATTTAAATAGATCAGGTGAATTTTAGAACTGCTTAGGTGTGCAGAGAAGTGACTTCCTCTCCTGGTTAATTATAAAGAGAACCTCAGTGATGGTTCAGCTAATTCATCAAATTAAATCCCACACTTAACATTCAATTGTTCACCCAAAAACTGCTGGAGTATGAAAACAAATAAAATGTAAACCTTTATGTATGCACAATATCATAGGTATATGTTCAGCTAGCACAATTTCTTACTGTGAGTGCGATATTATCAACTTTTTTCTTGCAAAAGACAGGAAGAACTAAAGTTTGTCCATTACACTCTATAGAAAAACATGGTGCATAGAAATAATGAATTTGCATTATAGCCCAGAGAACAGACAATTTGTATTTCATGTTTAAACAATAGGGTCATTGTGGATCATTTAACATAACACAAATAATAAATGACACTAAGGATTGTTCTTTTGAAACAGAATGTGCAGTTTTTATTTTGGCTCTTACCAAAACTAATGTTCATCCTTTATAAGACTCCATTGGCTTCATTCATCCATTTTAACTGTCTTAATATAATTTAGCAGTGGAAATGACAAGGTGCAACTGTTACTATATAACTAATAGACTTCACACAAGCCACCAGCTGATGCTCAGTGGTTCAAAATATGTTGCTCAATTTTCTAGATGAAAGACAATTAAAACTCAAATATATAAGCATTTACAAATATACACAAGTTAATGGCACTGTTTTAAAAGTGTACAGCTCAATAATTAATACATATACTTGTAAATGATCAGAAAATTAAAGATGTGTTTAGATCTGTAAGATCTGGGAGAAGATTTCTATTGGAGTTCATTAAAAAAAGTCTTAGGACATACCTTGCAAGTGGGATCACTTACAGTAGTACAAACACTAAACAATGCTTTGATATCTTTGTATTATTGGCTATGGCTCAGGTAGAGGGACCATGACAGCAAAAATTGTGATTGCACAGATTTGTGAGAAATTTTCAAAAGAGAAAAGAATAAAAATGTCTGAGAAGTATTAGGTGGCAGCAAAGAGAAAAAACAGTTGAAAGAGATGCTATGTACAATATTAACTAATTTCCTTGCAAATTATCTGAAGGTGCAATTGACCTCACCAAATGTATACATCTATAGTGTAACATCTATATCAGATCTCAGCTACCAAGCTCCCTAATAGAGCTGGAGAAGCAGAGAGAAATAAGCATTTCTGGGGCAAATCTGTCTTGTCTTCAAGCAGACATCCAAAATAGGTCAAAGGAATCACTCCCTGGAAAGGGTGATTAGCTCAGATACAGATATCTACATTGTTGATATCTAAAGTTAAGTGAGATGAACTGAACCTTTCAGTATTTCTTTAAACTTTAGTTAGGATCAAAGGGTTAGCTAAAGAAAATCCTCTTTGTAATTGTTAGGGACCTTTTATGCTGTGACCTATTCCCTTGGGTCCTGGTGTGCTTTATTTGGCAATGAAGAGAATATTTGAACTTATGAAGCTGCATTTTTTGGAGGAGTAGTCATTTTTGGTTTGGGGTTTGAGGTTTTGTTTTGTTTGAATTTAGGGTGATTAAAAGAGGTTTTTTTGTTGTTGTTTTTGTTTTTTTCTTGCGTTTTTTTGGAGGGTTTTTAAAAAATAACTGTTTCATAATGTGGAGTTATCAGTGTCACAATTAATCTGGAGTGAACAGATGGGCATTCAAATTCACATAACGGATGTTATATGGATCAGCACTCATATAATTAGTTGTGTATCAGTGACAGGACATTAGGTCACTGCGTAATTTTGCTGTCTGCCAGATGATTCGCCTGCATTCAGAATGAGCATCAATCAAAAACCACTCATCATAGTCTGCTAAAAAGTATAGACAAACTCCAGTTGTCAGCTGATGTTTAAGTTGCAGCAATAACACTACTTTTTTGGTCTCAAACAATAATAACAAAGAAATGAGATGTTAGCTCTGCAAGTTTTTGGATGCTCGTATATGGAATCAGAAGAGAATCACAGAATCATAGAGAAGACTCCCTTTATCAGAGACACCAATGATCTCTTCACATATACTAATTTAAGGAACTCTGCTCTTCTCATCTCAAATTTCTGTCATCATCTATTCTACTACATGTGACAGCTGTAAGAAAAAAATCACAGAAAGTGGTGGTTTCTCTTAATATTGAATGTGGAGTTGTATGAGAATAAAGCAAGACAAACTGTCATGGTCTTTTTTGTTTTCCTTTCACAAGGCTTTTCCTTAGCCATTAATTTTATTCTGATTTAAATATATATATATATAAAATCAGCAGACGTATTTCACACAATATCTTCTGGCCTTCATTTCTTTATTAAAACAAAATCCATTTACATTAATTTTAATAGCACAATTGTTGGCCAAATTCTTACTTAGAAGCAAGACATTAACTTCACTTATCTCACTCTGGTGATAGGCCTTACAAATGTCAGAATCCAGGTCAGTGATATCCAGAGGGGCCAAAACCATAAACAGCATTTTCTAAATAGAGGTGTCCAGACTCACCACAGAAGAAAGGAAGTCAGAAAGGAAGTGAATAAAGGAATGAGCTTTCAGCAAGGTCCTGAAAAGAAGCAGCTCTGTCTTGTGGACTGGCAGGTAGTCAGCTCTTCCATCACAGTCAGCAAGAAATATGCCAGGTGTGCCGGGTCCTGCACTTGGGGCACAATACCCCCAAGCAGCGCTACAGGCTGGGGGATGAGTGGCTGGAGNCAGGAAGGACATGGAGGTGCTGGAGCGTGTCCAAAGAAGGGCAACGAAGCTGGTGAGGTGTCTGGAGAACAAGTCCTACGAGGAGTGGCTGAGGGAGCTGGGGTTGTTTAGCCTGGAGAAGAGGAGGCTCAGGGGCGACCTTATCGCTCTCTACAGGTACCTGAAAGGAGGCTGTAGCAAGGTGGGGATTGGTCTTTTCTCCCATGCACCAGGTGATAAGACAAGGGGGAATGGGCTTAAGTTGCACCAGGGGAGATTTAAGTTGGATATTAGGAAAAATTTCTTTACTGAAAGGGTTGTTAGGCATTGGAATGGGCTGCCCAGGGAAGTGGTCGAGTCACCATCCCTGGAGGTATTCAAAAGATGTTTAGATGTAGAGCTTAGTGACATGGTCTAGTGGAGGACTTGTTAGTGTTAGGTCATAGGTTGGACTAGGTGATCTTGGAGGTCTCTTCCAACCTAAATGATTCTGTGATTCTATGATTCTGTGAAATGAATGTACTGTTGTGGAAAACCAGTAGGTCAGCATGTATCCAAACTCCAGTTTTCATTCAAATGGACTTTTCTTCCTTTGGCCATTCCACTTGGCTGCATCAATGTATAAATCCCCACCTTCCATCTTCACCCAGACCTAGCCAGCTCCTGCCTGAAAGCTGAATTTTGCTCAGATTAATTTTATGGATGGTCAAATTACAAAATGGGCACTGACTTTCAGTAGGGTTAGGGCTTCCCTCAACTATGGCTACCAGATCAATTAACTAGCCTGGAGAGTCAAGATTTGTCTCCCTCAGACTTAGCTTGAAAGTAGGTATTTGCAAATACGCCATTAATACTGCAACTCCAATATTTTGGAATTGACAAGACAAATACTTTCACAAAAAGTGAAGCTTAAGCCTAGGAAGCAGACCCTGCACTTTTCTCCCTTTCTACCAGATTCTGGGGAACACTTATTCATTAATTAAAAGTCTATGCATGTTTCCAGTCACTGCTCTGACTGCACTGCCCGTTTGTTCCTTAGACTACCTTTCTTCCAAGGACTTTCAAAGTTTGCAGCATCATACTTAAATGTGAATAAGTTATTAACAAACCTTCATCTGTTTGCAGCCTTGGGCTTTCAATATCTGTGTACTAGGTCTGGAAAATTACTGAGTGCTATATGGGCTGCTGCAGGGAAAGTTAACTCTATCCCAGCCAGACCCAGTACAACCTGTTAAATTGTCTTGCAGTTTTGAAAGCTCTGATTATCATCTATGTTGCAATGTTAGTACTCAGAAGTAGCTCAGGTAGTGTGTGGTTATTTCAGATGCTACTGCTGAAATCTCTTAGTTCCTAGATGATCTTCACACAAAATACTCTTTTTCAAACTTCCACATAAGTAATATGAAGAAGTAATCTACAATTAAACAGAACATAATTTCAATTTTCAAGATTTGTTTTAAGTTTCTAAGTGGCACCAAATTTGTTGAGATGCTGTGTCCACTCCCTGTAAGGTTATCCAGTCCAAGTTCCATATCTACAGAAACGCACTTTTCTTTACAAACACTGAGTGAGAATCCCTGCAGTTGTCACTGGTCTAAACATCCAAAGGTTCTATGTGGGTAACCTCTACTGAATTCAGTGGGAGGCTAATGCTTTAAATGCTTACAATGCCTGGCCTTTTTTCTTTTTATCCTTACTCTCCAGGATTTCAACTGCATAATTGTAAAAACTTGCTAATCCACAGATCAGATTGGGAGACAAAGGCTATAAAAGAGTAACACCTTCTCACAATTCAGTCTTTAAGCTTGTTCTTTTTCACAAGCCTTGGCCTGATAACTGTATGTTCTGACCAAGAAGCGACAAATTAACACATTGCAAATAAAATGTACTAGCAAAGCTAGGAATGAATAAAAGCTTCCTGAGCGTGACAGCCAACAAATCTGAAGAAGCAGAGGTCTGGACACAACAGATAACTTTCTTGATATCACATTCTGAATATGATTTCTTTTTCAGATTGAGAAGCAAAAACAAAGCAGTTATAGGTAAAGATGGAATGGATAAAGCTGAGCAATGAAGGAACAGCAAGCATGACCAAGACCTCTTTTTTTTTTTTTTTCAAACAAAATGAAGGTGAAAAGAGAAAAATATTTTTTAGTATTTTTCTTTGTTACAAGGTGTATAACTGTGGTGTCTCAGAGTAACCCTGTTTCTGTGAGATTCAGAGAGGAAATAGAACCTAAAATATTTTGTGGACTTTGGATCAGATTTTTGGCTGCTTTCCACTGGTGCAAAAGACTTAGTTTATCAGAGCGAGATCTCCTGATCTCTGTGAGGTCTCCTGCTTTGCATGCACAGGAAAGTGAGCATGCTGCTTACACCTCCAAATCTCTGTTCTGATCCTTGTTGCAGCTTGCCAAGAACAGACTCTTAAAGCAGAAAAAGCAAGGATATGCTGGGCAAGTGCAATTTAGTAAATGTTTGATAGGAGTTGTTGTTTAACAGTTTTTTTCTGCTATTACAAGTATAACTTTACCCCTTGAAAACAAGAAGGAACTCACAGAAAAATACTATCACGTATAATGTCACATATTGTCTGAGTCATGTTTCCCATGAGTATTCTTGAACAGGTGCAATTGATGCTCATGGCTGTATTTAAAGTATTCAGCAGAGCTACCTGCAGTGCAAAGCTCTTGTTATTCACTTGCCAGCTTATGCAGCTCCATAAGTAATAACACTGTGGTCCCTAAGGACACCAAGACTCTCTAGTCTATTACTTTTCAGGAGCTCCACCTCAGACAGGGGTCTAAAGAATATCATAAGCTGTTGTCTGAGAAAAGGAAATCGAAGACAGTTTAAGAACTGTTATGGGGAAAGAGGAAAGCTACTGGCCTTTTCAGACATCTGGTCTGCACTTCTTACATTGGTCAAGACATCTTTGTCTCTTTCATCAAATTTTGTGAAAGAAAATTATATATTTTCTGCCTCTTTCCATACAGTAGTTGTGGATGCCTCCCATGCCTAGCAGAATGAAGCTGAATTGTTCAACATTACCTGCAGGAGCACTGGGGAAACTGCAAATCAGACAGAAAAGGGTACTGTGCTGTGAAGGCAATTTTCTTCAAAGTCTGTTTGTTTGAGAATTTTCATCCTTGAGTGCAGCTAGATAGAGTATACCTATTTACTCCCAAACCCTGGGAGACTACTCAATGTAAAGTAATAAAATCACTGCCTGGTGCAAGACCATCATCTGTAAATAGGTGTTTTCTGGGTTCACTCTCTATCTTTCACGAATCATTACTGCTCATCTGTTCACTCCACCTCCCCCCATCCAAGGTGTTGTTCCCCTCTCATCTCCTGGCACAACTGCTCGTAAGACTGCTGTCTCATTGAGTGCAGGCTGGAGGAGGCAGATGAGCAGAAAGCTTTATGTTTCTAGCCCATATCTTTCTCATAAACTTCATCTGCGTAAAGATTTGTAATGGCAATGATCAGTCATAGGGGAAGAAGGGTGAAAGAAACGGAAAACTGTTATGCCCTTCATCTGCAAGTGGCTTCTCTGATCCCACAAAATATGTCCCATGAGCATTACATAGATAAATTAATCCTGAAGAAAGAAAAAATGTCTATTTGTTTGTTAATTTTGTCATTTTTCCCTACAGATTGGTTATTACTGATCTTCTTCAGCTAGTTGGCAAAATTAATTGGAAACGTTGTCATACGCTTTCCAGTGTGACTCCTGAGACTTTTTCCTATGGGGACTTAAGCCATCTCTCAGAATAGCTTTGTGGTTTGTGATTGAGCTGGTGATCACTGGATATCTGTGCCAAAGGATTCCTGGAGGGAGATCAAGACCACAGACATGCAGCTGCAGAGTACACTGCCTGTCCCAAAGCTTTCCCTAGGCTGTGTCACACCTGAACAACCTCATACTGCATCATCACTCAGCTGAAATGCTGCTAGCTTGCAATGTGAAGTAATGTTAAAATTATCAGAATTAGAAATAAATAGCAATAAAATAAAATAAAAATAAAAAATGTTTCCAATGGGAAAACATATTTGGGAAACAAAACTTTCCTAAATCAACAGTTTTCTTAGGTTTTGAAGAAAAGTTAACAAAAACATGATTTTTCTTTCCATATCATGCTCTCTCAGTTTGCTCAGACACTTCATGATCATTCATTCTGTATTTTTGTCACTGTATTCGTTGTGTTAAAATAATGTTTTCAGAGATGCATATTAACCAAAACACATATTTTAAGTGTGCATTTTCAATGCTTTGGTTAATATTACATGCAAAAAGGTCATGATATTAGATGACTCCAGTAATAAAGGTGTGCAGTGTGATTTGTTGACAGGTGACATTTCTGAAACCTTTCTTGTACTGGCATATTGTTACATGCCCTGCGCCATAATGTTCTCTGTGCTACAATTCATCATTCAAACAGGTCAATGCAGCTCCTGACATTTGGAGCTACCTTCCTTTATCCCACGGGTTCATTGATTTGTTAGCTTTCTTCTAACCTCAGGAAACCATTCTTTCCTCTTTGCTACGTCTTCATTTCTCTCCCTCACATTGTGTTCCTCTTTCAATATTTTAATTCCATAATATGCTTAGTAATGCTTTTTACATAAAAGGCAATAAAAGAAAGAATAAGTGCTCTGTTGTATTGATCCTGTTTTAATTTTTTGCTTAAACCACAAGTTTTGTTCAACAGGCAGAATCCATTACTATTATTTTATCCTGTGTACAATTTACACCAGCTAATCTATATTGTTTTAAAATATCAAGATTGGAAAATTAGTCTTCACCTTGTTTATATCCTCAGATAATCAGCATAAACTCAGCACCTGAGAGAGGGCAGAATTAGAGACAGTCAGGTGCAACCATGCAGAGAGCGCTCCCAAAGAACAAGGGCAGGGGATTTTTAGGAAAAAAAAAAAAAAGTAGTCTGAAAGATTAGAAATAGGAGTTTTATGAGCTGGAGTTCTGGGGTTAACTTGTACTATCCTTGCATAATTCACATAGATGTTGAATCACAGTTAACCTGCAATTATGCACCTAAAAATACAGCAATTTATTAAATCTGAAGGCACTGAAAAGATAGCACTGGAAATAATTAAAGACCAATTCCATCAGATTTTAAGCAGAGATAGTTGAAAATTTTCCATCAAATTACAAGTGTTTTCCAACCAGCCTTTCCAAGAAAAGAAGAAAATTATATATGATTTTAAAAATGAAAAATGAGGTGCAAATTGAATGAGGCAAACTCTAAGGTTGTTATGGTACCTCCGTGCAGTTCAGCTCACATTCATTCCCATTTTATCTTCCCCCCGCATACCCTGGCCAGGCGGGAGCTGTGAAGCTGACACAACACACAGCTTCTGCACACCACCAGGGCTGGTCAGGGGTAGAAGGACAGCTTAGTGCACCTTGAGATAACTCCTGAAGAGGTCAACACTGACAACTACCTCTCTGGAACATCACAGCAACGTTTCATAAAGTAAATATTTAAACTTTGAGAGCAGGAAAAAGAGATTCACCACCAATGGGAAACTGAGGCACAGGAAAAAAAGGTAAGCATTTTCTTAAACTGCTTTCACACTGGTTGTCCTCAGCTTGCTCTGAAGATGGAAGAAGCTCAATATTCAACTATCCTTGCAAGGAGTGACCAAATACTAGTAGATATTAGGTCTTCAAACTGTCACACATTCTCAGCCTCTGCACATACAGAGTTGTGCATCAGTCTGGGCATCATCTAGGCAAATGGAGTAAAAACTGCAACAAGTTATGATTGTTTTCTACCTGGCTTTTTTTTTCTACCTAGCTAACCATATATTCACATGCATGCTGCTAACCATATTCAAAGGTTTTATAACATATGGAAAGACCCTACTCTCAGTTCCAGGTGAGCTCATATTCATACTCAGCATATAAAACATATTGGGAACTTTTCCTGTGACTAATAATGAGTCATGAGTTCATGAGTATGAAGGGTTAAATTTAAAATGGGTCCCAATCTTTTCCAATGAAGTCAGTAATTTTTTTTACCATTAGATTCAAGAACAATGGAATGAGAATTACATCTCACAAATGCACTTTGCATCTTGATGTATGTGAGCAGAGAATGAGAATTAATGGACCATAACAGAATGCTCATTCCGAAGATCCAACCAAATAAATAATCCTCCATATTTTCAGAAGCCACCTGCTTAAAAGCTGCCCCAATATAAGGCACCAAGCAGTGAGGTTGAAGATGCTAGCACAAAGAAACCTGCTGCGGAAGAAACATTGCAATGAGACAAGTGCCTTCTTCAAGCCCTGCTTCAGAAAGGGACCAGCAAGCCTCATGTACCCTAATCTCCTCGGTACAGTCACAAGTAGCAGCCCCAAAGACAGCAGCTGAACCAATCAATCAAAACTCTATTAGATTTCTTACTTGCTGTGATAAATAATGTTGTTGATGTTCTGTTTTGGAAAACAAAGTAAATTTAACTATTTTACAGAATGAGTTCAGAGTGAGGTGGTAAATCTCTCAAGGACTGTATACAAAGTGTTGAATTAAGTTGTATGTTCTTTTATACACTTTAATCCCAAAGGCATTTCTGCACAGTCTTGACTATTTCTGGATACATCTGGGTTGGTGCTGCCTCAATTCCTGCTTCTTTTTAGATAAATTAGATTGCCAGTGATGTTGTCCTGTCACTGTTTTTGTGTACCTCTTTCTCTTTCCCTGTATTTTCCTGTTCTATAATAAACCATGGCAGAAGGGATTAAGAAGCCAAATCTCAGCCATCTGAGGTAATAATAACTAATTATACTATAATGATATTTTATTACTTGCCATTTGTATAGCAGCCGTCATCTTCAAGGGCGTTTTACAAACAAACCACGGCAGGAATAACCTTTTCAGTGCTGAGACTCATATTCAAGCTTCGAGCTGCAGGCAGCCTGAAAGCTGCCACAAGCTGCTCTCCCCAGGTCCTCCTCCCTCACAGGCAGGGTGGCACCTTCTTGGAGCCAAGCTTCCCAGTGAAGTCAACCATTTTAAGAAACCCTAGACCACCATGGGGCCCATGGACACTGGTCAGTGCTCTCCTTTTCTCTCCCATCCCCATGCAAAGACAACCCAGAAGATGGCATGGACCAGATGGGAGCATCCACTGAAGCAGATCTGGTGGAGAAGCCACCAGCTGGAGTACACTGAACCAGAGCAAAAGAGGAGAGTTGTGGAAACTGAGAATGTAACCGTCACAGCTATGACAATCAGTTTGCCAAGAAAGGAGGCTGCTATTGACTCTTGCGGGGAACGTGGAGGACCCCACGTGGGGTTTCACATGTTGCTATGGCATAATGGTCAACAGATGCCTGATGCATGAGGGCAATCTATAGCAAATATCAGAACACAGCTGTCCTCTCCCAGTGCTGGGGACGTCTGCATCTCAGAGACAAAGGGCAAGATTTCACTTCTAGACTTGGAGCTGAATGTAAGTGTCTGTGGGCACACCAGTGTCTAAGTTGTTGTTGCAGTCAGTGGAGATCTACTCAAGCTTAAATTCACCTGCCACTGCAAGTGAATGAACAGCTTACACATGGACCTACATGTCAACACCTCTATTTAGCTATTTCCAGTAGATTCCAGATGAATCTGGAACTGATTCTTACCCAGACTGTTTTGCAAGCATGTGGCAGAAAAACAATGATGTAACTGTATAAGCCCTCATAAATCACTGCTCATTCAGCCTCTCCACCTCACTTGGATAGTTCTCCAATTTCTGGCACTCTCTGTTTCTTCTCCATCAGCTGTTGTATTGAATCTGCAGAAAAGCAGCAGATACCTCTTCTGGATGTGGAGGCTTTCATCTGGCCTTCACAAAATCATTTTCTGTGGGTGACTAAAATTCAAAAGATCCTTGTATGTTCCAGGTGGCTGGGATGGTAGTTTGCTCTACCCATCAGAGGAGTCACACTCAAGTACACTCAGAAATGTGCTTGGAAACCCAGGCAGACTGGCAAGAGTTTACAAAAGGAAGGCCAAATTGTCAGAAGTTCTGTGTAAAGAAGCTCTCTTAGATAGCTACCTGGCATAGTGTGCAAACATTTTGCTGTTGTATTACATTGTATATTAGCCATGTCCAATTAATTGAGTATGACAGTACTTATTTAAATAATTTTATGTTCCACCAGTTATCTAGAGAGGACTGGGAATCTGGAGGTTTCTCAGATGGCTCTTTAGTGTTCATAAAAAAATAAGTAACAGTAAAGCAAAGCAAGTGCATGGTCTTAATTATTTGAAGTGTTATTAAGACTTATTTGTCCATTGTATCAGAGGCTGTTATTCGTGATGCTAAGTATAAATTTCTTTTTGCCCTAAGTATAAGCTGCTGTAGCTTAAATCAAAGGTCAAAATGTAGATATCATGCAAAATTAATTTCCCTTGCAAATAATTATGGCATCTTTTTGTTGTTATTACACTTGACCTATCGAGAAAACAGATCTTTTCATGCTATGAAAAAAAGCCAAAAAACATTGGCATGAAATTTGCTCAGATAAACGTGGGCCAAAGACACTACATCAGCTGAGCAAAATTCAGCAAGAATGTCTTCAGGCTCATGGGCATATCCTCTTTCTAGTTTCCCCCTGCTGAGCAGTCAAAGGCTGCATTAGTGGGGGGCAAAACCCCGCATAACAAATCCTGCTGAGACGTGGGCTTTGTTAGCTTCAGCTCAGCATAACACTACTGCTGTTTCACAGGCTCTGGTTGGCTCAAAACAAGAGCAAAGCAAGCTAACTTCGATCTGTAATGTACTGCTGGAGCCAAAGAGAAGGGGGAAGAGCTGTCCTCCAGGCAAGAATCTACATCCAGGGAAATGAGACTTGTCACTTGCCTGGATACATTCTTTTCTGTGAAATGTTGTGTACATAGAGAAATGTGAAAAATAGGAGGAAATATGTATAATTTCTTTAAAAAATTCTACAGTGAAAAGACAAGCAAAAGGCACATTCATGTGCAGCAAATGAAAAGGAAGCAGTATTTGTAGAGGAAATACTTTTTTTTTTAATAAATTCCCTATTTAGTGATAAAAGAAATTTACTGTTTCTCTGTTTCTCTCTTCACCACAGTCATATTTATGACATATGACATGTCTATACTGTGGAAAGTTGGTTTATAGTTGTAACACTAAATAAATAGTAACAGATTAGTCTTTTTCAAGTTCATTCTCTTTTTTATTTCTATTTTTAGTTAGTGTATATTTTAGTCTGTACACATGTATTGTAAATATAAATTAAGAAAAATATGTTTAGTTTTCCCACTTATACTAAGGGCTAAACCTTCCAAAGAAACTTGCAGACAGACATGCTATATTAATTTCTAATTTTTAAAATATCAACCCAAAAATTAACTGCAAAGATGAATGCTTCATGCTAAACTAGCAAACTATGCATGCATATGTGTACCTGTTTGTGTGTGATGTAAATTCTGCTTCCAAAGTAAGTCAGCAGCAAGAGGTACAGAAAAGATCTTACTGCCACATATGTCAGAATAAACTAGGAGACAAACATATACCAGAGGCTTTAAGTGCCATTCCATATAAGCTATAGACAATGGAGAATACTCACACTGCCTCTACAAGCACCTTCCTTTGGTGCCCAGGTTCCCTCTACAGTCAATAGCGAGAAGTGTGTGTTAGCAATTAGAGTTCCTAAATTAGAAACCTGACTATTGACAAATTTTGGCACCCTGATCTGCCTTCTAGGGACCATTCCCTCTCTGTTGACTATACTATAGCTTCAGTTTCTACCTTAATATCCTATTAGTTTAGGTATTTGGTGTTACATGTTTCAAGAACTTAATGGTCAGATGTGGAAAAAAAAAAAAAAAAAAACAGTTCAGTAGCAAAAAAATAAAGACATAGACAAAATTTGGTTACTTGTGTCCACAGTTGTGATTCAGGAAAACACCTGCTCAATTCTTGCATAATTTAGAGGAGACTTAAATTCACCAGCTACAACCCAGTCTAACTCCAAATGTCCCTCAGCATCCATTGTTTCATTCCTGCTCATGTCTAGGACTACTAAACACAAATGAAGCACGCTGAAGAAAACGTGACAGATGAAATGAACTCTGTGCATGGCACATGAGGATTTTCAAGAATATTATTGCAGCTGAGTTATTTTTTTAGCAAGTCCAAAGATAACTGTTCTTCACATATAGTGTTTGGATGCATGCAGCAGACAACCAATAAATAAAGGGAGATTTGTACACAAATCACTCCTTAAAGAAAAGGGATTCACATGCAGTCCCCAAGCAACTGCCCTCACCACTACCTTGCAGCCTTGTTAGTAACCTTCACTCCCATTTTGCTTTTGTTTTCTCTCACATTCCTTCAGAAAAGTATGGAAAAGCAGGTGGTTATAAATATAATGAAGAAAAAAATGAGGATATATTCACTGTTCTGTTTTCAACACAGAGCATTTAAAGGTATTTTATATCCCATTAGATTATATGAAAGAATAGCTTCTCATAGGCATGATGTGAAGGAATCTCTTTGGGAATAACTGTGGAAATAATCTGTAACATATATTTAGTAAAGGGATTTTAAATTTCAAGCAAACCATCCTTATTGATTTTTAGAGCTTTACTTGCATATCAGTTTCCTCAAGGAAATGTCATACTCCGGGAAGTAGCTCTGAATTAATACATTTACATTTCATCTGGGAAATGATTTTCTTCAGAAAAACTAGAATAAAGAAGAATGAGTTGACAATGAATTAGTATATACTATTTCTTTTTCTTCTGAAATTAATGCATACGTTTTGCAGAACTATTTAAACTTGAGATCCTTGAGAAGAAAGAGGGTGATATAGGCACAGAGGCAGGAACCCCATGAATGTTGAGTTCTGCTAGAATAATTTGTCATGTGGCTAGAACCAAAATACTTGTTTCTCTTATTTTCCACCTCTGTGCAAATTTGTATTCTACAGAAGATAGAGTTGAAAAGATTGCTACAAAAATATATTAGCAACAAATCATTGGTTATTATTATGCTTATTTATTAGAAATGTGCCTTTGCATATTAGTAATTTAAATAAATACACAAAACTTCATGTAATAATGTTGCTATTTAAAGAATGAAATATTACAATTATGTAAGATTTTTCCTCTCAGGTGTCACTTAAGATATTTGCCTAGGAATTTAGACTTTAAAAAAAATTGCGAGCAAAATTAGTTTTTATTGTTTTGACACACTGTTATTGATTGGTTTTTAGGTGCTTTATATATATAAATATAAGTATATATATATATATAGTCACTTTTTAAATGGAATTTCTTTTCCTATTTCTCCCTTCAATGGCTGAGAAGCTATTTGAGGAAGAAGATTTCGTGAAAAAAGTGGAAACTGACCTTAAAGATCCTGGTGGAGGGCTTACTATCACAAGGGCAAAAGCAATTACAACTCTGCTCTATATGCATTAGCAAATTGAATATTCAGCCCATGAATACACAAAGGAACATCCCACAGAGGTGCTTATTCAATTACAGCTGACTGCAGTAGGATTACAAACCAAACCACTGAAAGAGATGTGTCCCCGTTATCAGTGTGGTCACAGAGAGCCATATGTAGCTCTTAGCACAAACAACTAGTAGCAGCAGCAACCAGCCATTTCAGCCTGCTCCTATCACCTCTACTAAGAAAATTCAATAATGTTACAAAACCAGCTAACGTTAGCAACACGACAGTAAGAGTAAGCCACAAAACTGGATAAAAAGAAGCAGTACTACAGCTCAGTGCTACCTCTGCGGCATTATATCAACAAGACTTCTTCAACCTTGGTAAATGGATTTTGCAAAAGCACTACTAGCAGTCCGGATTTCAGTTTTTGCTGCAATAATATTAATGAGTTACTGAAATGCTACTGACATTTAAAATACCAACAGCTTTCACTGTTAGCACCAGATTGGGTGGTTTCTGTGTTCCTGGAAGGAGGACATAGATTAATCATGATAAATAAAAGGAAATAAGAGTGTAGTAGTGTTTAATTTGAATTTAGGGTTGTTAATTTTCATTATTTTGCCTGTCTCAAGACCTCTTTTGAAAATATTTCTTTTATTTTAGAAGCTAAAAAAGATTCTTCAGTTTCAGAAGATCTAGGCTAAATAGTTGTTCCCATGTTATTGAGGGTATTTATAATAAGGAATGTGGATCTTTTAATAATTCCATACTATTTTTTTTTAATTCCACATAAGAATCTCACTTTTACATGTGTTTCATCTATGATGTCCTGAGGTAAGATTGTTCATCTCATTGTAGAAATAATTTGCTTTTTCTTTTGTTCAGCTTACCCAGAAGATCCATTGGCAGATCCATTTCCAAAGTGAATTCTCTTGAAAGTCCTCCAGAAGAATACAGAAGATGGGCTTCCATCTGCCCATATCTTACAGCATCAAATATCTTCCTAGCAATCTCCCCTAAGTGAGTATCCCCAGCAGTTAATGAAGAGAAGTTGTTCTTTTGAAACAGAGGAAGATCCTCTTGCCAAATTTTCCTGCCCATGAAGAGAATTTCTCTGTCTACATAACAAAGTGAGGTGCTTCAGAATGATTATCTTACCAGATATATAAGAATTAGGAATAAATTAGGTGCTTCAGTGAAGTAGTCTGAAACCCACCATATAAACAAGTGTGACTTCATAAGACTTTTCCTTAAGCTCTGTATCACAAGCAGATGTAACAAAATTTTCTCTGGTGTTCCTCATATAAATAATTATAGAGAATTTTCAAAATAGCAGAAATTAAATAGCACTTGAGGGAGCTGAGATACATTTGTTTCTAATGTTAACTGGGTATTTTCCCAATAAACTCCATGCTATTTCCCAGAAACACTGCAAGAAACCAGGATTGTGGGCAACTACTAGGTTCCCAGGAGAAGATCTCTAAAGATTTTACTATTTCTCTTGATTTGGGTGTAGCTCTTTTTTCTGTGTTAGAGGGAAATGACTTTCTGTGTTTCTTTTTCTTCCAGTAAAAAGCTGGGAGGAAGAAAACTAACTCTGAACTATAGTATACCCCAGCTGTGCATAATGCATGTTGTACTGCAGAAAACATACTTCTGGTAAAGTCAAGAAAAGTACAAGTGAGCACTTGCAAAGGCATATAGGACTTGGATTTTTTCCAAGAAATTTCAGTACCCAGCTCTATTTTTGAATTGTGCTCATCCAGCCATCATGCTCAGATAAATCTCTACCCACTGCTTGAACAAACACAGTGACGCATGGGCTATGTGTGAAGAAATCAACCCGGCTCCACCGTGGCCAGTGGGGAAGGTCCTGTTGGAGTGGATCTGCTGCAGTAGGATATATGCAAGCCCAACAGTTCTGGAAGTTGTGGCGGTGCTAAGATGAAGGCAGAGCTACACCTTTTCTATCTCAGGTAAGGATGAAAAGAGTTCTCAGGTTGGTATAAAAAGAGATGCAAGGATGAAAAACAGCCTGTGATTATAAGGAAGAAGAAATAGTCCCAGAAATTAAAATCTAGTTCCTGAGATTTTTATTTCCCTGGAAAGCAGTGAGCAGAGGCCTAGTGGCTGGAGCTGTATTCTGTGTGCTTTGCATGTTCCCTATACCCATCCATATATATAGATTCCCCTATAGCTAAACACCTTTCATTTTCAGGAGATTTAGCTAAACTCAAAAAGTCTCCACAGACACAGTTTTTTCTCTTTAAACATGTGTTTCTATTGTGAGAAATATAAGGAATTTTTAAAGAAATTTCAAGCAAACTAAATCAAGCCCCCAGGCAACATTTTTCCTCTGAAAGGAAGAACTGCTAGTTATTGCCAGGTGCTCTTGAATATTTTTTTAAATATTTAATATATATATATTCAAGATGCTTAAATGGACAGTGGTAAAAATTCACAAAGAAGAATAAACATGAACTCTTTCCTCCTGGCTCTTCCATGGCACTATTTCTGACCAACAAGATCACAGAGCTCCAGCATCCAGGAAGACAGGAACTGGATTTTTTCTCTGCAAAGGCTGTGTCATGCATCTACACAAATTGCCCATAGAGCACAACTTTAATTATTGAATAGGTCCAGATGCTATACCTTCTCTTTCCTCTGACATATGCCTGGCATTGAGTGGGTACAGTGTGGGTGAATAAAGTGGTGAAACCAAAAAGCACCAGTGATAAGATAACCAAAGCTGCTTTCAGGTCTGATATTGCTAATTTATTTTCCATTCAAAATGTAGAACCTGTGGCTGACTTTGATATCTTAGTCACTCCAGGCACAGAGTTGAATGGAGTCTGAAGTCAAAAGGGAGAGAGGTATAAAACCTAAATTGTTACAGACTTGGGAAATTACTTAGAGTGATATATGGGGCTATAATTAAGATGAAAGGGAAAATGTAGCCTGGCTAGCAGGAAACAAGATGAGAAGTGTTAAACCAGGATATTCCACCAGCAAATCAGATTGGAAAACCCTGGAAAACACACTGCACTTTGTGTCACTGTTCACAAGATTCTTTTGTGTATGGCACAATAAGAATTATTTTTCCTACAGCACTGACTCCTGCATCCCTAGCAAGAGATCTCGAAAGAAATCTAAGTGTTCATTTCCAAAACTGTCTTCATGCACTGGAAAATTGGGGGTTAATGAAAAAGGCAGAGTGAAAGGAATTATTTAAATTCGAAAACAAGCAATCACAAATATTATTTTTAAATACAATTTTTTAAAGGCCAGCTATAATTGTTTTGAGTGCTGACTCACCAATGCGAGAACTTGGGGTTAGCAATGCAATGTGAGCACTCGTGCTAAAAGGATGGCCTCTAACAAACTGGTAAAATCCATCCCCAACATTAGGAGGGCAAATTGTTCATGTCATCTGCCTCCCTGGGTAGAGGAAGCAAACTGAGTGAAGCAGAGGGTGGATTACAGTGAAGCAGAGGCTGCAGAGTGCTCAGCCTACAACATTATCCATTTTTCTAGAAGTCTTAGATACAGAATAGCTGATGGTTTAAAGAGTTAAATGATTTGAATCATTACGTTTAAATACAGATAACTGCACATTGCACATAGACTTTCCAGTAAGGCAACAGATGGTTAGAGTTGATTGAATTTTTTCCAAATTTGATTTTTAATAAAAATTTTCCTGGACATTTCAATGGAGATGAAATTCCACAGAAAAGATTTCTATTACAGGCATTTAATTTTTTCTTTTCCATTTAATTTCAGTTCAGTTCTAATAAATCTGTGAAGCTGAGCTTGTATTAATTAGCTGCTGGAACAACTGTATAAAAATTTGATACTTTTTTCTTCAGGATGTTTCTCACCAGCTGGTCTTTCATCCCTCAGCTTCCTAAACAAAAGCCAGTGTACTGCAGCTGCACTCATTGTAAAAATCTTATGGATACAGGCAGCTCATCAGTCTCAATGGAAGAACATATTTTTTTCAACTTATCCAATACCTGTCCTATCCAATAAGATCTCAGTCCTTAAGTACATATAGATTGTTACTATGAACAAATGTTCTTTCCCCTTCCTCAGCAGGAAGGTCTGAATTTCTGTTACAATTCATCATGGTGCTGGCATAATTAAGAGGTAGAACAGATTAATGAGTCAGGTTATGGAACACTATAATGTTTAATTTTGTGTAGAATTTTGATAAAAATCCCTTGGGAATAGCTTCAGTGCTCTTCTATCCTGAACGTTGGACTTGATTGGACTTGATTTCTTGAGGTCTTTGACAGCCCCAAAATCTAGAGTACTGTCAGCTGTCAGTTTTCAATTGTTAAAAAAAAAAAGAAAAAAGAAAGAAAAGAAAAAAAAAAAAAAGAAGCTTAAAATGGAATTACTGAAAGAAAGGAGAATTGTCCCTTAATTTAATTTTTTTGTTTGTTTTGTTTTGTTTTGTTTTGTTTTGCTTTGCTTTGCTTTTATATATATACATATATATATATTCTGTTCTATAACACTTACTATATACTCAAGGTTTTTTATACCAATGAGATGAACTTCCATTGATGTGTGAGATCTTTCACCCCGGAAAAAGGGAGGGGACATTTCCAAAATAGGAGATTAATTTTAAAAGGACCAAAAACTGGCAGTTGTTTTCAAGTATTAGAATAGTACTTACAAATACTTTGATTTCACTGTTTGCAAATGATTAGACTTCACTTTGAAGTTGCTCATTGAGAATGCTTTAAAATGCTTGCATTGACGTTTCTGTTTGCTTGTCATTTTTGTAGACAAAATGTCCAGACATGAAAGGTGAAATTTTCACCTTTAATAAAGTCTCATTCTTAAAGGAATGGTTGGCTAAAGAGAAGCTTCCCTAACTATCCAGGTGCATAATCAGAAAATAAGAACAGAAAATTATTTCTACACACTAATAACTGAAAGTTTACCTTTATATTAACACGACTTGTACAGTGATTAGTGATGTTAAAAGTT
This sequence comes from Anseranas semipalmata, assembly GCA_013399115.1. Lineage (NCBI taxonomy): Eukaryota > Metazoa > Chordata > Aves > Anseriformes > Anseranatidae > Anseranas > Anseranas semipalmata. The sequence goes on along the minus strand of VXAA01004401.1, from coordinate 369,222 downwards.
AACATTAGTTAAAGATTGGTAGAATTTTACCTTGCAAAATGTTTGACAAGAAAAAGAAAAAAAAAGAAAAAGAAAAAGAAAAAGAAAAGGAAAAAGAAAAAAAAAGAAAAAGAAAAAGAAAAAGAAAAAGAAAAAGAAAAAGAAAAAGAAAAAGAAAAAGAAAAAGAAAAAGAAAAAGAAAAAGAAAAAGAAAAAGAAAAAGAAAAAGAAAAAGAAAAAGAAAAAGAAAAAGATTTTTTAGACCTATAATAACTTTTCTGATGGTTTTAGTGTATGTATTTAAACATTCCTGTTTCATCTCAGAGCATTGAAACAATTTAGAGAGGACTCGATTCTTCTAATTTTAGCTTTATAGAAGTTAAACATCTGGTCAAAGTTTATCTTGGGCAGATATTTGCCTATCCCAACTCTAGATAGTGTGGGTTTGAAGCAGGCACAGTGTGGGCTTGAACGTCTGAAAACGTAACTCAAGGTTAACATTATAACTCCCTGAGTGCAAATAAACATTGTCACAATAAGACCAATCTATACTTAAAATATAGCCCTGTCTTAGAGAAATGAAGAGGTTTATTACCAAAATCAGAACTTTCTAAAATTTTTACCACATGTTAAAAAAGTCTAAAAATAAGGCATTTGCTCAAAGTGAAAAAGTGTTTTGAGTTTTTTTGTTTGTTTGTTTTGTTGTTTGTTTCTTTTAATATCAATTTTAACTAGGGATTAGAAATTCAACTTTAGAACCAGCTCCGGCACCGTGTACCAGATGCTTATTACATTTTCTCACACTTACATATTTCATTACTTCTTACATTTTTCAGCCTTTTCTTACTCAATTTTACCCTTATTACAGTGGATGAGAATTTAATTTACAATGAGAGACCGGAACCATATTCTTGTTTTCCTACAAAATACAGCATATGCATCTATTTGAAAGGTGAGTTACAAATCTGGGAGAGGGTGAAGAGTCTTTTCTCCTAAACATAGAAAGACAAAGAGAATAACATAACCATTAATATTATTAACTTCATGAATTAATATCATGAACATGAGAGAAGGAGTGGATAGATTATGTGGTTTAAAGTGTGAAGTCATTATCACTTTTGACAGGCAAAACTGAAGAGCAGATTGGTTTTCTTTTTTTTCCTACAAAGCAAAGTACTCATCCATCTGAAAGCCAAAAGAATTTCTACCTTTCTTCTGAAGCCATTATGGCAGACCTACCGCTGGAGTTAAGCTGATGCTGATATTTCCGCATGTTCAGCATAAAATTAGCTCCAGGTTGGATCTCACAGATAAAATCTCAAGACATACTATAAAAAAATCATTTTTCGTGTTTAAATTTTCTAGATATTAAATGAATGCTTCTACATTATATTTTTTTTTTTTGCCTTTAATCTTCTTGAAAAATAGGTTCAATTTGCTAGTTTTGTTTTTCATATCCTCTTCTTTGCCTCTCCATTCCTTCCTCTGCTCTGACCTCACATTTTCAGTCTTCTGACTCACAAACTCAGCTCTTTCATCTCTGAATGGAAAGTTAAGTAGGGGCATGTCTGCCTGGGGCACCGTGTTGAACATGAGTCATGTTAAATACTCACATTGGCCACAGACATCTTGAACTTGGGTATATTCAATAACAGTCATATTTATTTATTTTTTTATAATGTTTGTGAGGAACAATTTAACTCTTTTAGCAATGAAGTGTGGGATCAAGGTATGGAAGAAGCCCAGTGATAGCTGGGCTATCAGACAGGTATTTTTAACAGCCATGAGTTTGGTGATTTTGTGTCGTATGTTACCACCAATGTGGAAATATTGCAACCTCATTAATTTCTCATGAGGACATCTCCCTCCTTAAATGAGTTTTCAACAAATACTGCAAATGGGAGAAGGTACAGTACATTAGGTATATGTCATTAATGAATAAATCAGTACTCACAAACAACCCATCTCTCATCATATGTTTGTATGTCTGGCTCAAGAGTGCTTCATATTTCTGTGACTTATTTTAGCACTTGAAAGTTGTTGCATTGTTTTCTGTTGTGCCACCAAAGAGAATCAGTCATGAGCAGTTACTCTTAATTCCTATCTCAGTCCCAGATGCCTTTAATCTTGTTATGTGGCAAGTTGTCCAGATGGCCAGGGAGCAGACTACTTCAGAAGAGCAGGTGTTTTCTAACCCGTGCTTTTGGCACAGATTTAGATAAATATAAATAAAACATATCCTAGATGATAATAAAGAATCAGAAGAAAACATTGCATATCATAAAGTGATTGACAATGTTTTGCACATACATACATATGTTATTGTGCCTCAGTTATATTTGCTTAAGGCTACTTTTTAAAATGTCTATTAGGAAGTGATCTATTATTTTTCATGTATATTTTCACTAAGAAAAAAGGCTGGGAATCATGGAAGAAGCTTAATACCTCAGAATTTATGATACTGCCTTACTTTTGTGGAAAGAGAAAGGAACAGAAAGTAAGAAGTTTGAAATTCTTCTGTATCATGAGGCACAGGCAGCAGTTAAAGTGTGGATGTACTTTACTGGGACTTTACTTTAATCCTAACCCTATCTGTGATACAACTGCCATCCAGATGATGATGTGAGCCAGGGTTCACATAATATTGCTGGGTATCAGTGTGATGCTCACAGATGCATTCTCAGATGTGTTGGACTTGCAAGCTCTTCCAAAAAAAACTTTGTACCGAGTAAGAATTGAGAAGGGGATTCAACATGCCAAATTAGGAAATATTGTTAGATAGCAGAATAAGCTTCTGAGGTCAGGAGATGAAGACAACCCAAGTGCAAAGTTTTGATGTTTCTCTCTGCTGGTGAAAGAACAGTAAGTACAGCTTAGAGCAACAGACCATTTTAAAGTGTTGGGTTTTCAAGTCAGATATCCTATTTACATGAATGTCAGGAAGGTGAGCCAGTTGGAAGTCAGCTTTGGAGGTAGCCTCTGCATTAACGTTGAAGAATTTCATTAGACACTACAGTAGAGTAACCCGGTGTGTTTCATTCATGGACTTTCTTGAAGAGTGTGAGAAATATAAAATGAATACAGTTTTAAAGCTATGCTTAGGATCTTCTGCTGAAAGAGAACTAAACCAGTTTTCTAGTGTATGTGCTAGGATTTAATTTCTTTAAGACAAGAACATTATGCTGGGGTGGAGTGTAAGCCCAACTTTGCTTTTGCTAGGATTTTCAACCACAGATCTCCCGGAGTTCGTAGACTGACTTAAATCCGGCTTTAATGGAAAATAGAAAAAAAGGTACTCTGAAGTCAGTGCTGTAGCGGTAGCTTGTGAAACAAGATTCACTCCAAGAACAGCGATGCAAAACCAGCTTCCCAAACCCAAAGCCTCAGTCCTTCAACCCTTGTACTTACAATGAAACACATACCCAGAAAACCTCTGAAATCTTATTTCCATCTATTTGGCTGCTTCACAGCTGGGCCCTGAAGATACCTGTCATATATAGCCCCACAAGTGGAATGAGTCTGGCCAGCTCTGAGACATTGCTGAGATTTAAGGTCAAGATTCATGTAGTTTTTTTGACATTGATAAGAATAGCAAGCCACTGTTAGTAGGGTTTAAAGACTACAGTAGCATTTAAGTGTTCTGCACAGGTGTTTAAAGAAGCAGTTAGGGGTAGATAAACAAAGGAACTTTGGTTCCTTTCAGTTCTACGTCCTTATTTACAGCAAAGACTCCAAGAGCCATAGGCTTTAAAGTTCAAAGACGGTAAGATTTCCCATTTCCCTTTGAAGGTTGTTCATTCAGCTCTACATATTCTTGTAGTTTTGCCAGGCCGCAGCAATGAAGATTGTGGATAAATAATGTATTACACTGATCTAGCAATTAAAGATTCATTTCTCTTCAAAATAAAGAAATAAATTGTGTTTTATCAATCTCAAACTACTGTTTCCCTTTCATTATAAATAATACAATACTTCTGTAAAACACTTTTTTTTGCAAAGTTTCATGCAAGACACTGTTAGAAACCAAACCAACAGCATTTTCTATTTTCAGAAAGACAAATATAATAAATATGCTTCCAGTGAACACATCTGTAAACAGTATTCTGTTCCCTAGCTCCTCATTTTAGTGTTTGTACAGACATTTTTTCAGATTCAAGGAAAGACATATCCCATTGTGATATACACCTTACATTTATATCACCTGATTATTCCACCCTAAAAGCCTAAAAAATGAACAAGTTAGGCAAGCAAAGGAAATAATGCAATCTTCTTTTTACAGCTGGAAAACCAAGTCAGGGAGCAACATTAAAAGATTGTGCACAAACTTAGATTTAGGAACTGAATCCACACTTCTTGAACTGAGCACTCTTAATCACAGTAATAAATATAGCCTCAGGGACAGTGATAACTTTTTCTGCATTTGGGGGCAAATAGACAATTTTTACTTGATTAAAAAATAGCAAGTGTTATTAATTATACACATACATAAATACATACACATGTATGTAGCAGTTTATTTATGCATACTAGTATTCATTTATTTTATATACATAATTGGAATCAGAGCAAAAAGTAATTTGTAAAAACAGAAAATGGAGCTATGCCAAACAGAAATTATTGCACAAGTATATATAATTATGATGTTTTACTTTGGGTCATGAATGAGCTTTGGCAAATGTGAGCAAATGGTTCTAAAGGTTGTGCTTATTATGTTCAAATTAATTTTCAATAATGAGTAAGTAATTCAATTAAAAAGGCATCTTGGGAGGTAGAGGAGGATAGCCAAAACTGTATCAACTGCACAACACAATGCTAGCAACAGCTGAGTGGCTGCCAAACCATACACAAGTGTGAAGTACAACAGAAATGTGTGAACAACAGATTTTGAAGGAAAGGTAGAGAAAAAGGACACCTGTGATTACCTTTCTAGAAAGAAGATAACAGCACAAGATATGTGGGAAGACCTTGGTTGACCTATTTCATTATGTATTGAACACAGCTTTAAAGATATTCACAGGCTGTGTAAAACCGTGAAGGATTTCCTCTAGCTTCAGAGAAAAAAAAAAAAAAAAAAAAGGCAGGTTTTGGAACTGTGAATTAAGCTGGTATCCTTTTATTTTATTTTCTTCTTTCGGAAGCAGATCCTCTACCTTTCACAGTGAGTCAGCAAGGATCTCTTAATCTCTCCTTTGCAACTGGGACCAATTTAACACAAGCAGAGAAAGCACAAGAGAAATAAACTTTATTCAGAAAGCAAGGAGAAGCAACCATGGAACTTTTGCTTTTCCAGTTCTCAGATGCACAGATCCTGCTAGTCCTGCACAGTCCCAGCACACATCCCAGTACAAGGGAAGCTGTTGAATAGAGGAGGTTTGTGTCACTCTGAACACGACTTGGCTGGGGGGTTTACTTACTCCTTGCCTTAATCTATGAAGGTCATCTTCTTTTGAGTGCTTGACAAATAACAAAATTTCTTCCATTGTACTGTTACTGAATAACACCAAGTGGGAAATACATTTGAATTGTTACTCAAGGGAAATATTTTTGCTATGGGTGAGTTTGCCTTACATAACTGGCACTAAGCCACGAGCCTCAGGAGAACATCAAGTGGAGGTCAAATTGATGCTGGTATGTTTCAGGATGATTTCTGGTGGATTTCAGTTCTGTCTGCCAAGGGAACACAACAACATCTACATTTGCTTCTGTGACTGTAAAATATTTTCATGGTGCTGGAGAGGGCTCACTTACTAGCAGCAGTGTAGCTCAGTATTTATCTGCCTGCAAGACAGCCTCCACTGAATAGTATCTCAGCTAAGTTCAAGCTAGGTCTAGTGTAGATTTGGGGCAATGCACTATCAGTAGATGCAGACAGCTAGACTGGAACCATCTACAATATGCAAGTACGGTGCAGGAACAACCAAATAAGAAATGTTCATAGCAGTGTGAAAACTGGAATTAAGATAGCTAGTCTATTACAGATATGTTATATTCTGCATGTAACATACAGCTAACTGGATGATTGGGCCGAAAGAACTGCATGAGGTTTGACAAAGATAAATGCAAAGTCCTACATGGGAGACAGAATAATCCCCAGAAGGGATTATCAGGTTGGGGTCTGACTGTCTGGTGAACAGCTCTGCTTGAAATGCCCTGGTGTCCTGGGTGACAGCAAACACAACCTGACTCAGCTGTGTGCCCTGGCAGCACTGAAGGAAAACCATGTCCTTGGCTGCATCACCAAGAGTATATCCAACAGATCAAGGGAAGCAGCTCTTATTCTTTACTCAAATGTTTCTATCCTCAACAAGTATTTATTTAAGGAGAGAGTCAGTAAATTGCCCTGTGACATGTATTGCAAGTGATAATAACCACTGCATAAACATTTGACCAGCTCAGTGCCAGATGATTATTCATTTACATTATTTGTAGGTAATAAAGTAAAATTGATTTAGTCTTGACCATGAAACAGCTGGCACCCTTTTCTATAGCTTTGGTAATATTGACATTGGGAAATATCACAGAACTTGCACTATGTGCAAAAACATTTATTTCTGGCTGTTTACCTGTTAAAAAGCACTTAAAACAATATCTATGAACTGGAGAATGGGAGAGCACCAGTAAAATAGGATTTAATACTTTTGAAAAATTGTATTATTCTGTCTAGGAGGTTGAGTTTAGTTAAACACTTAGGTGTGATATTTGCATAATTATTGCAATTATTTGCATATTTTCTTTTATTGGCATAAACATATTAGGCATCCAAGATCCCCAGATGCTTATGTAAAGTGAGAACAGGGAAGAACTGAAGCAGCTGTTGGGATGTTTAGTTCTAGATCATATCTGTGGAAAAGGTACTTGCAAATTAATTCCACACCATTCTTCTCCACCTGTAATCCCCAATTCAAAGCTCAGAAAAAGCTTGTTGTGGTTTAACCCAGCAGGCAGCTAAGCACCACACAACTGTTCACTCACTCCCCCACAGTGGGATGGGGGAGAGAATTGGAAAAAGGTGAAACTTATGGGTCGAGATAAAGAAATTTAATATCATAGAAAAGGAAGGGGAAAATAATAACGCTGATGAAAGAATTTACAAAACAAGTGATCCACAATGCAATTGCTTGGCACTCGCTGACCGATGCCCAGCCTGTTCCTGAGCAGCGGTACCCATCCCCCCCCGGCCCCGGCCATCCTCCCAGTCTTATTGTTCAGCATGATGCCATACAGTATGGAATATCCCTTTGGTCAGTTTGGGTCAGCTGTCCTGGCTGTGTCCCCTCCCAGCTCCTTGTGCACCCGCAGGCTACTCACTGACAAGGCAGCACGAAAAGCTGAAAAGTCCTTGACTTAGTCTAAGTACTGCTCAGCAATAACTAAACCATCAGTGTGTTATCAGCATTATTCTCATCCTGAATCCAAAGCACAGGTGGGACCTCACATATCCTCTTCGAATTGCTGGAACTTCTGGGGCAGTTTCTCCACAGCTGAGACGTAGGCCTGTAGGGATGAAGACAGACTTTATTTGTATTGTCGGTGTTGGCCAGCCAATTCATCCACCATTTGTCCCCCTCCATCTTTCCAGGTCATCATAAATCACCCCCAGCACAGATAATAACTTCAGGTACTGGATATCTCTCTCCATGGTGGTCCTTACATAATTATTCTGCAATCTTCACCCATTGCATTTATAGCGAAGATATATTTTGAAGACATTTTGCCATTCTTCTGGAAGATTTTTGCCCTTATTAAATGAGTATATCTTTGCACTAAGGAAATTATTTTACAGTATTCTGGCACTTTTGATTCTGTTTGTTAACTAGTTGTTTAAAATAGCTTTAATTGATTTTGAGTTTGGGGTTCTCAAATCTTAGTTCTCTACAATCATTCGTACCCAAGTACTTCAGCTTCCATCTAGATTATATTAGTAAATCCTATTATATTCCTATAGTTATACCTCTCTGCTATTTCCTCCAAATTGTCTATGAAGTGAGATAACTTTCCAATTTGTCCTGTACATGTCCTCCCTGCCCTTTAGAGCAGAGGCCCAAATTCAAAAGGACAGGTGGAGAATATTCATATTTCAGTTTATCCTAGAGCCCTGTAGCTTTGCTTATGCCCCTATATAGGCCACATTGGTTTTGTCTTTCTACATAAGAAGATGTGATTTGTGTCCTTTGAAGCCAATGCCTAAAACCCTGAATACTTCTTGGGCTAGTGCTTTAGCCCCTGTGAAGTGCAGGAGAGAGGAGGGCTTTCAGAAACATTCCTCCCTTTTTCATTTACTGTTTGCAGGCTTAAATATCCTCCTGTTCTACAGTTGTGTATCCCCACCCAAGGCACCTAGCTCACTCTATATTCCATACATGGATTTTAGGTATTTAACCTGAGTATCTGAATACACAGTCTGGTATAGGGAAGTGTCTGGTTACTCTGAGTATTGTCACACTTAATCCTAGATCCACAAAGGTTCTTAAATAATATCCTGTAACCCACATGGGACCTCTCCAGTAGAGCAGAGGAATCAGCCCAGTGTAGCAACTTAACCATGGCTACTTTTATCTCATTTTCATTCCTTTCTCCATAGACATGCTCAAATTTGAGAGCGAGGGGCTGTAACCCATGTCCCCATCTGTCATTGCAAAGGGCTGGAAATAAAAATGAAAAAAGAAAATTTGTCACAAATCTTCAGATCTAAGGTGATGGGTTGAGTAAGTAAAGAGCAATTGCTTCCCCTTCCATTTTGATCTCCGTTAAACAGCAGATAGTAGCACAAAATGGAATACATTTAATAACGTTAGATTGATATATCTTCATGAATGATAATATGCCACTACTTAACAGCCTAGCTTTGCCACAGCATTACAAATATATTTCTATGCCCATATAATGTCATAAATGCCTTTCTATTCTAGTTGATCTTTCTATAACATTTGTACAATTTTGAAGCTTTACTTAGCTGAACATTTCTCAATAGCTACTCCTAACTGTGGCTATATTTTGTATTATATAATGATGATGATATATGATAAATATAATTTTGTTATGAAATCTTACACCAAGAATGATAATAGCTTCCCTTTTTGTTTTTCAGTATAGCAGATCAAGGGTTGTTATGAAGAATAAAAATCACAGTAATTATATCTATACATACTAGCCATGAATGCAAAATTCAGTTTTAGAGAGCCTTGATCTTTTAGAAATCTTAATTATTTCCAAATTTCCTTGAAAAAAAAAAAATCTTAAGGGCATACTTCATATACTTCATATCCTGTCTTGTATTTTATAGGATTTTGTATTACATTCTTGAGTGTTCTGGTCCAGATCACAGATCCCAGTACCGCTAAATTAGCCATCCATATAAAAATGCATGTTAGGTTCAGAGACAAAGGATTGATATTTAATGTGAAAAAAATAAGGGTAATAGCAACAGAAGTGTCACTACTTTACAGCAGATCTATAACAAAGGGAAAATAATCAGAAGCAGGGAATAATGACTGCTCTAATCCATACATTTCTCTTAGAGGCTTTCTGCCAATAAAGTGACAGATGTATCTACGCAGAAACCTTCTCTCCTATGGTTCCCAGTCCTGGTAATGATGGTTAAGGAGGATGCAGATGCAGATGACGTGGGTGCTGCTTTCACACATCCTGAAGTTGCACTGTGGCTGTTGTTGCAGGGGGGTCAGTGTGCTGTGGGGACTCCTGCTGCAGCTGCTGGTGAAATCCATGGAGACCTGCAGAAAAGCAGACAAATGGAAGAATCTGCCCACAGTTCAGAAATGCAGGTGTGCAAGGGAGAAAGAGGGCTATTGCACAACCACTGAACCGGAGGTTTTGTAGCAATGGATTTCTCTTCCTCTGTATTAAGATGTATTATTCCTGTTAGCAATCCAGCTGCTGCTAGTTGCACAGATTTTGTAGGAAATAGGAAAACAAATGCAGGAATAACAACTATGCTTATCCCCATACACACAGAAATGTGTGAATAAGAACCATCAGAGTGAATTGGAACTTTTTCCACAGTTTACCGTAGTATTTTGAATACTCTCTGTTTCTGATTTTTTTATGAAAGGGGTAGGAATTCCCTTGTGCTCCCTAAATATGTACAGTGAAAAGGACTTCAGGTCAGAGTTCCAGCTGGAGATGTTCAGGAGCTGTGAAGAACAAGGCTAAACCACCTCTTCTTTGGTCACCAGAAATCTGTGGAAGACAGGCAATGAAACACAATGTGGCAGTGTTCCTGGAGAGAAGGTTTGGATTTGCTTGTTAGGATTGCTTTTAGACTGCTAGATTTAGATTTAGATTGCTATAGCCTTAGAGGTTAGTAGATGATAAGACTGGGACAGTTACTAACCGTCCTTCCATCCACTTGTGGTTTATAAGAGCTGATTTGGTTCATCAACATCAGCACTGACCCAAGTCACAGTTCTCCTCAGCTGGCTACTTTCTTGTCTTTTTTTTTTTCTGGGCTATTTCTATGGATTTTTTCCCAGGTATGTTTGCACTGCACATCTCTGTTAGTTTTCACTTTCTTGTAAATCTAAAGCCAATTAGACAGACTGTTTTAAACAGCAGGTTGGCCCTTCTCTTTACTCCTCTTCCCACTTTCCTCTGACATCTTCATTCCCTGTGCTGCTGCCCACTACTATGCATGAGCTGCAGGTTACCAGACCTCATTTATTTACACTGCATCTAGTGCTCAATGCTAGTCAAAGCACAATTTCCCCTAAAGCGTTAATACCACATAAAAACACTCCAAATTTTCATTTCTAATGTCTCTAGGTTTTATTTTTTTCCACCAGCTGCCACTGGCCATGACTCTCTGGAGGAGAGTGTAAGAAAACATATCAGGTCTTAGCCAAGTCCTTTAAAGCAGTACTAGGAAATGCTTAGATACTCTGGGGATGGAACACAACATAAGAACCTATAAAGGATAAGCAAAGCATGTACACATATTCATTATCAGCAGCAGTATGCATTGCATCCTTCGTGTACAGGGCCGAGGAACTGGTTTACTGTCACACCATCCATACGATGCTCATTAGAGGTGGTGATGAGGTGATACATGAGAGTTTGTCATAAAAAACTTGCCTGGTATTGTAATTAGCTTGAATATTATGGAGGTTAACTCTCTGGGGTAAATAGTACATATTAAAAACACTAATTGCATAATATACATTTTAAATACATTGTAATTTAAAAATAGCTTAGTTATTAGCATATCTAAATTTTGCACTTGTATAAACTCTAAGTAGATAATATGAATTTTAATTGGGGATTTTTTTCTGTAATAAAAGTGAAAAGACTTTTAAAAGGACATAGCTTCTTACTAATTTGTTTCCTTCATTCTGATTTCTCAGCTAAATAATGAACAAAATTAGAAAAAAACACTTTATAACATATTTGCCCAAGAGACCTGAATAGTTCAATAGGAACTGCATGTTCTTTCAAAGAACAGACAAGTCAAGTTAATTAAATTCCAGGCTCAGCTAGCTCGTCCAGGTCAATTCTAGCTAAATTTCTTCTTAGAAGAGAAAGTTCATTAACTCTCATCAATAATTTCCAATAAATATTATTACTTACATAATGACATTATGCAGTTGCTTAAAAGTGCTATGAAGAATATGAGTGCTGAGAGTCCACTGATCATTTAGCAAGAACTAATACTTCAGGAAATTTAGCAGTGTCTATTCACAGGGTCCATCTGACAGGTCCCGTTGTTTGATCTCCTCCAACTCAACTCCAAGATGATTCTGAAAAGAAAGAAAGAAAAAAAAAAAAAAAAAAAGACAGTCCAATGTCTCGTAAGTTGCATTCAGGCTGCAAGTGGACAGAGAGCAGAGAAAAGCCTCTGGGAGCCTGACAGGAAATAGGTAGTGACTCAAGCTTCAAGCTCTGATCTCACTCAGGGTGAAAGCAACATTTAACATGGGTGCTTCCTTTTGATTCCCTCTTGGGACATAATGACTATTGGAACTACTGACTGTCTGTTCCCAAATAATAATCTTTTAGAAGTAAGTTAAATACACAGCATATGACAACTCAAAATCTTGTGTGCCAGAATGCCAATAGCTCCAAAATGGCTATGTCTAAACTCAAATATTTCCATTCAAGTCTGTGTTGGGGTAAGTTCTGGCTACCAACTCCTGTAACAACCTTTCCTTTTTCCTCCTTACACCCTGGGAAGAAAGCCAGAGGGTGTTTATCCAGGAAGGATCCAGTTGCGAAGAAGATGACCTTGACTCCAAGTAATACCATAGCACAATCCCACAGCACAAAGTAGCTAATTGTGTTTAAGCTAACATTTAAAGCTTTTTTAGAACAAGACTCCTTAAGTTTCTTGAAAGTATCGCTAAGGGGCGAAATCAGTGTTTGCCTTCAAATTAAACTACTAAAAGGCAAATTCACAAAAGCACAACAAAGCTAAGACAATGGAGCTTCCATTCCTGCAAACTCTCACCGCACACAGCATAAAGTGAATTCTCATACTCAGAACAATCATGAACAACATTGTAAAGGTGGCCATAGAAATAGTAGACTTAACGATCAGGATGCCATTGAAGGTTTTGAGGAACTAGTCCTATGAGAGAGGGACTTCCAAAACACTGCCCCTTGGTTTACCATTTCTGATTTCTGAGCAAAATATATTTTGCTCAGAAAATTGCTCAGAATATTTTTTTCCTTCTGCATCATTACTGTGATATAAATATCTCTTGAGTAGACCTGTGAGATTATCTACAGTGAGGACATATATCATTTAGTACAGCAGTTGCCAAAAAAAAAAAAAAATGACTCTTCGTGATTTTGCCTTTACTATTTAAATTCAAGACCTGGGACTATACTTCACATAAATGACAAAACCCCTATCATCTTCTGTCATGAAGAATCAAGCTGTTAAATTGTAGAAATTGTATTAAGAATAAGGCGGAAGAATTTAAGGATTAGGATATGGTCAACAGAGGCTTTGCCAGGCAATACATGTCTCTAAGTCCAATGCTGTGGAGTTTATATCCTTTCAGAGACTAAAATTCATAATCCCAAGTAAGTTCAGCCATTTCTGGTTAGGTAATTAGTTTCAGAGGTGATTAATTGTGGTCAGAAAAATCTTGGTTTCTCTTTGTTGACTATAAACATAATCCAGTAATTTTTAGGTTTCTTGACAGAAGAAATTCCTCCACCAAAGGCAAATGTCAGTTATATAAGCATACACATCCAACCCAGTCACCCAAGGCAACCTGTCTCATCATAAAGCAGGTGTTTGAAAAGGGGCAGACAAATCATTGCTAACAGCACCTGTTTCTCTTCATTGACTGAAAAGACAACCCAAGGTGGGTAATTTAAGTTTAGATGTTGACACTGTATCTGCCAGATAAAAGGCAGATGAGTCTTATCTTCAGAATCTCATTGTAAAATGCAGACATTATACCTTATCCACCTCATTGGATGTTACAAAGATAAATTTAATATTTTTTTTAGACAGGGAGGAGAGGCAAGAGTACAGCACTCTGAATAGGAAAATGGTAAAGAACTGTATATGGAAAACAAATATTTTTAGATCATATCATTGTCTTCTGATGTGTGAATCAAAAATATCATGCTTATAATCCGATGCTAATGTTATCTGTCCCTGCATGGAGTCTCTCTGAGACTCTGACTTTTATAGATTCCATATTTTTATTGCTGCTGCACACTGTTGTTCAATTCCTTTTTGTTTTCTTAAACCATAAAGAAAATTGACCAATTTTTGCAGCCTGATAAATGTAACTTCTTACATCGTAATCACATGTCATTAAGGGAACAACATCTAAATATTTCAAGGACAGATCTTTAGAAATTCTTATAATGTTGAATATAAAATTAGTAAATCTTTTTTTGAAATTAAAATGGGTTTGTTTAAGAATTAATCCTTGAATAATATACAGGCAGAAGGGAGAAATATAATTGGTTGCAGTTGAAGTTGCAGTTCTACATAAAACATCTTGCCAAAATTATATCTTTTTTTTTTTTTCCTAAAAGGAGTTCTGCTCTGAAACATCTAATAATATATACTCTTCTCACAGGGGAATCAGTTATTGATATGCAATGCAAGTAATTTGACAAAACAGTCAGGAGAAGGTGCATGGCCAATTAGAACAATTTTTTTTCCCCTCAGCAAGGCAGTCAAACTTCAGATATAAACTGCTGGAAAACTTCAATGGTGGTACTGCTTTCAATTTAATAAATAACTAGACTCATTCTTAGATAAACTTGCCATTGGTATTCTCATTCACCTGTGCTGGACTGCTTTCATTTCATATACATTCTCATCCTGAGCACTGTTTTATTGTTGGCTTGATCCAAGGTCCCAAGGATTTCTGGCTGAGGTTCTCAAAGCAGTTCCACTGAATCCAGCAGGAATGATTGCAGAGCCAGGCTATCAGCAATGGGCACTAACAGCAGCAGAAAGAATGACAGAGTGAAATTAGGAGAACTATTGGTAAAAGTAATTCTTTAGAAATTTAAATTTTATGATTATGGTCTCTGTCATCTCTACATATAGTTGTAAAGAACTATTTCAACAACTTGATAGTGTGATATACTATGCTGTAGGATGTGTGCTCACCATGTTCCTCAAAGGGCACTGTTTTTAGAAGATGATGACACGTTGCACAAGAACCACCCTAAGCAGCAAGCTATAGCTGGCAGCAGGTGAGGCTCATGCTTAGAAAAGCAATCTGTTCCCATAACCTGCATCAGCACTCACCAAGCAGCACCTGATTCTGCAGACAACAGCATGCAAGATCCAGTCCTTTACTAGCACATCTCTCCATGAAGAAGCTGTGTAAGCCTTACCACCCACTTCCATAATGATAACAGATTGCTCTTTCAAATTCACCAATGTTTCATTGTTCTTTTAGTTCTCTGAGAAGTGGAAATACACTAAAGGTGTTTTAGTTCAGGAAGGAAAACCTTCTGTTGGTAAAATATTGATGCAGCTTCACTGAAGTAAATTAATCTACAGATCTTGATATGAATTCTTGACTCAGGAAGTAACTGTCATTGAGGATCCATTTCAAATAGAGAGCTGCACAATACAAATGAGGTGATGAGGAAGCATAATGAACATTGGAGTCTTCTCTGATATCCGAATGTTGTAAGGAATCATACCTAGGTGTCATATCATACCTCATAAAATGTGAGCTGCTGACCTGATTTCATCTATTATTCACTAAGAACAACTGTATATGTGACAGTCATGAATATCTTAATTGAAACTAAATACTTGGAAATGTTTGAAGAATCCATGTTCACCAATTAACAAGACCATTCAAGACGAAAGGAGTCCTGTATATGACATTCTCTTAAGAAAACATTTTTAATTATATTTGATTAATAGACTAATTCGCAAACAAGTGCATGCTTACCCAATCTCTGAAAATCTATTATGTGTAGAAAGAATAAATGCAGTAATTTGGAAGATGTTGCTGCATTTTATATGGATAGCAAGGACGTTGAATCCTGCTCTATCAAAAATCAGATCAATTCTGCAAATGGAAAAGCAGTCAAAATCACCATCATAAGATATATATCACAGAGATTGCATAACATTTGATCAGATAAATATATGTGTGTAAAAATCCAACAGCATTAAAGTCACTGGAACACAGGAAAGCTGTCTATTCATATTGCTTGATCATTTTGCAGCCCTGGAGCTGGTGTTGTCTTTATCCATTCTTTTTCTTTACCTTTTTTATTGCTACAAAAAGCACATGAATTCCATGGTTACATCGTATTCCTGTCCCTGTGCTGTATTACAAATGTCAAGCAGGAAATCTGAAGTTTATCAAGGATACCAGTCAAAGCCAAGATGTAAAAATTGGATTGGGTCATTTAGGTGCGAACCACAGAAAACTGTGTCATATAGCTTTAGGGAGTGTAATATTTACAACTCAGAAAAAGAGATCCTAGAGTCATCAGTGACAGTTCTCAGAAATCATTGGATTTTGGGACAGCAATATCAGAAGTAAGACAACAGAACAGTGAGTATCATAAGGAAGGATGTTGAAAGAGAACAAAGGGATAATTCATAAAATTTTGGACCCCTATAGCTTGATTATAGTGTATAGTTCTGGTTTCCATATCTCAAGAAAGACGGAATGGAGTAAAAGAAATTATAAAGAAGGACACCTAAAATGATAAAGAAGATGAAGCAGCTTCTTTATGAACAGAGACTAGAAATGCTGAAACTTCAGTTTGGCAAGGGGAGGTTGGATATGGTCATAGAGAGTGATATGGTCATGGTTACAAAATCATGAACAGCAGGATAATTTAGACTGGAAGATCAACTATATGGAAGATGACCTCAGGAGGTCATCTAGACCTACTTCCTACTCAAAGCAGGACAGCTTCAAAGTTAGGAGGTTGTAGATTAGGTGAGTGTGGCACGGGCATTCACCAAATCCAGTAATATTACAAATAGGTAGCATTGAAACTTAGCACTCAGTTTAAAACAGATAAAACAGTTATTTTTTACACAGAGAGTAATGAGAATTTCTGTTGAAATGGGTTATGAAGGCTGATAATTTCAGCATGTTCAGAAAGCTGTTAGACAAATTCATGGACAATAGGTGCATAGTCAGATTCCAAAAGAAATACGCAAGGGTGGAGCCTGTAACATCCCTAACCTAATGCTGGGAGTTAGCAAGAGTGATGGATTGCAGAGTGGGGATGTTCACACACTCCTCCCAAACAGCATCTCCAGCTGCCACTCTTCGGAACAGGATACTTGGAGCACTCGAGTCACATTATAGGTCACCCCTTATGTTCATATGCTCTCAAAAATCTGTACAGCTCTGCTGAAGAGCTGATGTGCGAAACAGAATCAGGACCTTTCTTTTATTTTTTTTTCGTCTGCTATGCCCTATATATGTCTGAATCACTATTTATCCTAGATCTTCCAAAACAGAACAAACTGTCATAGGTCCATGTGCTTTTTCTGCTTTGTTCCAGGCACCAAAAACCATGAGGCTGAGGTGATGTAATACTGTTTTCTCAGTTGCAGGATGTGCAATGTCTCCCTGTCTTATATAAGATGTAAAAGGACAGTGGATTCATCCCAGCCTTGCTATTTCTGTACCACACTTAAGTACCTGGCAGATTCTAATCCTAAATGAAAAGCAAATGACTCTCCTGCAAAGACTGCTATTTCCTGTTATTTCCAAAATAATATCTTGAAAATGAGTTTTCCAGAGGATTCAGTGAATATTTCTTAATACTGCAAGATCTGGTCATTTCAATTCACATATATAAAATAGACCTGCTCCTTTTGGACACAGCTTAGCCCACGTTTTAACTGCCTTGTGGATATGCATTTCCCTGCATCTTGATCGATAAGATTAAAGAGCCTGCTTCTTGCCTTCCTGCAGAAAAATATTTAAGAAGCTGTGATGAATGTTCTGTGTCTCAAACTAAAAATGATATCTCTCCTGCATGTGGATAAACAATTTCCTGAGCAACTCACAAAAAATATTACTTACAGAGACATCACTAAAGGTTTTTAATTTCTTTAAAACTTTAATGATTTCTTTCTTTTAAGCAGTGAAAATGTAGTTCAATTGCATATGAGGAAAAATAATATAAGGACAAATCTTGCAAAAATGCTGTGATAGAATCTTTTACCTAGTTTTCCCCTCAAACTGTGTTAGATGAGTTAAAGTCCATCGTGCTTTGTGGGTGGCAGAGAGTACTGTTTAATATGTTATGTGTATTGTCATTACAGTTAGAATACATATCTCATTACTAATAAATCTTATTATGTTGAGAAGCTAAGTTGTTTTGCTGGCCAATAAGACAGGGTTTCTGTGTTTTACTAGAGAAACTTACATATATTTAGCAATCTCTGATGCATATCTTCAAAGGCATTGCTGGACACAGATAATCTTCAGAACACAATATATATTGCCATTCCCTGAACATTAGGATCTCTTTTTTCCCTTTCCTCTTCTTCACTTGCTCTGTCTCACTGGAAGACAGAAACCCACTCCTGTTGCTTATATTATTTTGCATTTTGGTTGCCACTGACCTACTTTCAACAGATGGAGAGACAACAGCCCATCCTTCTCTTGGTGGTTACTGCACTCCTCTCTGAAATAAGCACTTTGCATTTAAATCCTGTGAGTTCCCTGTCCCTGATGGACCTAAAATGAAGCTCTCACATTTTGGTAAGTTGTTTAGGTAGCAGGTGGCACAACCCCCAGGTGACTATCACCACCTTACAGGTGTCTGTGGAGGTTCAAACTGTGAATCCCACTTTCACAGAAGTACCCACTGCCAGGCTGCAGGTCCCTGCCCCAGCCCAGCGGATAGCTGGTTACCTGGCCACAGCCCATAATACCTGTTGGTTTTAGTTTCAGTACCTATCTCAGCTGCATTCATTCTGCTCCCAGAGCTCTTAGCTGTCAAGTCTGAGGACTCCACTGCAGTAATGCTCACATCTCTTCTTGAATGTAGCAGATGGACTCTGTAGGCTTAAGTTGCTCTCTAAAACATCAGAATAAGGTTAGGTTCCTATCACTTTGTTTAACTACTTTAAAGTTAGTGAGAAACTCAGCCATTCTGGTCCATTCTTACATGATGTACATCTTCAGGATGGCTAGACTGTCTACCCATTCCTTTTCTGTGCAAAGGGGCTAGCCCACCAAAACAAATCCTCAGTCCAGCTAAGCAGTGAGGCATAATTGGCCACTTCAGTGAAAGAACCTACTTTCTGTAGGAAGGCTTGTCACACATTAAGCAAGAAAATATGCTTTCCTTGGTATTAAGCTGGTCTGCTCCAACACGCTTTTAGCAAGCCCTGTGCTGTTGAAGGTGCCCTCTGGAATTCTGTCATGGTTTAAATCTTATTTCACATGCTGCTCAGTGATAGTCTTTTTGGTGTAGCATAATGTTGTGTGGTTTTTTTTTTCTCCTACAATATCTGTGTTTTCAGTCCTCTTGTTACTCTTTTGGCTCATCCCTACAAAGCTATAATGTGCACTTTTATAGCTATGCAGATGCTACTCGATCTAATCTTCTCTCCTGTCTCCTACACCGCAGTTTCTACTTTGACCAACTGTTCTTGTTCAGTAATGTGCATCCTGCAGCTCTATGAAGCTGAGCAAAAAAAGTACCTATAAGTGCAGCTGTTCAGTAAGTGATGCTTCTAGGGTGGTCTTCTGACCGTCTTTACCATCTACCTAGGACTTGGGTGAGATTTTATCAATCTGCTGCTCATAACTTGCTAAAGCTGTCATCTGAGAATTAGTTGACATCTATTTGTTGTTTTTGTTTTTAATGTTCCAATGGGAGAAAGAAAGAAAGAAAGAAAGAAAGAAAGAAAGAAAGAAAGAAAGAAAGAAAGAAAGAAAGAAAGAAAGAAAGAAAGAAAGAAAGAAAGAAAGAAAGAAAGAAAGAAAGAAAGAAAGAAAGAAAGAAAGAAAGAAAGAAAGAAAGAAAGAAAGAAAGAAAGAAAGAAAGAAAGAAAGAAAGAAAGAAAGAAAGAAAGAAAGAAAGAAAGAAAGAAAGAAAGAAAGAAAGAAAGAAAGAAAGAAAGAAAGAAAGAAAGAAAGAAAGAAAGAAAGAAAGAAAGAAAGAAAGAAAGAAAGAAAGAAAGAAAGAAAGAAAGAAAGAAAGAAAGAAAGAAAGAAAGAAAGAAAGAAAGAAAGAAAGAAAGAAAGAAAGAAAGAAAGAAAGAAAGAAAGAAAGAAAGAAAGAAAGAAAGAAAGAAAGAAAGAAAGAAAGAAAGAAAGAAAGAAAGAAAGAAAGAAAGAAAGAAAGAAAGAAAGAAAGAAAGAAAGAAAGAAAGAAAGAAAGAAAGAAAGAAAGAAAGAAAGAAAGAAAGAAAGAAAGAAAGAAAGAAAGAAAGAAAGAAAGAAAGAAAGAAAGAAAGAAAGAAAGAAAGAAAGAAAGAAAGAAAGAAAGAAAGAAAGAAAGAAAGAAAGAAAGAAAGAAAGAAAGAAAGAAAGAAAGAAAGAGAAAAAAAGAAAAAGAAAAAGAAAGAAAGAAAGGACATACTGTGGCCAACTCTGGCTGCGATTTCCTTTGATTTTTGCCCTCTTTGATCTCTGTCCCAACACAAAAGGTCAGTCACGAAATATCAGAACTGCTGAAGCTTTTTCTTCTCTCAAGATAAGCAGAAATATATGCACTTCAGGAGCCCATGGTTTTTACCAGATCACAAACGGCTTTTCATCTAGAAGCACTGTTTGGGCTTCTGATACTTCAGGAGTCAGTAACAACTTATTCTGCAAACATTTCCGTGAGTTACAATGGAAACAATTCTGGAATTTCATACCAACTAATGGCAGGATAAAGAACAACACCAACTTCTGTTTTAAGGACAGCTTTCAGGGTAATTTTTGAGATAGCACTTATTTACTGGACTGCCTCAAAGCAGCCAAGCAAGCTGTGTAGCAGGATTATCACCTTCTTTATGTTTTAGCCATTTCTTGTAACTGATAAAAAATAAAAATAAAAAATGAAATAAAAGCAACCTTTTCTCCTGTTTTTTGTATGACTTTTTTGCTTTTCTGCAAGGAAGTCCAGCTGAGGTGCCAGAGCTCTGTAGAGCTCTTGCAGAACCAGCAGCCTCCTATGCTCAGCAGAAACCTGCATTTCAAGAGGCCAACCCAGCCTGCAAAAACTTGCAGTACATGCCTCTCCCATTAACTGCAGAGGGAGAGAAGATGACTACAGAATAGGCCCCTAAGGACCTTTATTTAAGTGAAGGGAATCCATGCCTTAAAGTTCAGAAACATATTTTCAAACAACCCTTGTACTCAGCCTTAATTTGCAGTTCAGGGACTATGTTGATTTGCTAGTGCGTGACTGAAATTTCCTCAGAAAATAATTCTACTTGAACAACCTATGTTTCACAGCAGACTTAAGGAAAAGAAAAACAAAACTTTTCCTCTGCACAGGCTGCCTCTAGGAAAAAGAACAATAAAATGATTTCTTTTCAAAAGAGTTTCATAAAAAACATTAAAACTTTATTGATATGTAGCAAAATCAACAGCATGTTTCTTGCATTAGCCAGAAAAAGTGATGTTCTCAAACTCTCAAAAGTTAACCAAAGAATAGCTAATGGAAGGAAACATGAACAACAAACAAACAAACAAAGAACAGTTAAGCTAGCGCAGTTGCTGCTTGTATATTGCTCCCTTAAGGCCCAGCCATTAATTAACCCTAGATATGAAACAATCTCTGCAAATATGTTCCTCCAGAATTTTAAAATGACTAATTGTTTCTGCACCAGGGCAGGCTATGAATTCTGCTTATGGGAACTTCAGCTGATTTTAAAGCCTTTCTGAGTTATCACTGGATTCTCTCTCATGATCAAGGCTATATGTTGCAGTAAAGGAGTAAAAAACAGTTATTCCCATTCCCCACCATACTGAGCTCCTGCTGTCTTGAGCTGGTGGATTTCTTCAGAGGACATCATTGCCCACTGGCATGGCTTATAACATAGCTGTCTGAACGCTGCAATAAGTTACTGTAGGGCTCAGAGGTAATGTAGAACCACTTAGACTCAGAAAGACACATTCGTGCAGTGGAGATAGAGGCTGTATGAGAGGTCCTGTGCCTCTGCTAGAAATTGAAGGTCTGGGGGTGGGAGGGAAGGGAGGACGGAGGAGAGGATGGTGTTTCCTCAAGCTGGCCCTTAGCTTTGCTGCAAAAAACTGTCAAAGGAGAATGCATCACTGCAAAACAACTAAATAACAAGAATCTTATTCTTTGTTCAGTGGAGTGAAATTTAGGAGCCCAGAGGCAAACGAGAAAGATAACATCTGTCTTCTTCAGAAGCTTAAATTTTTGTAACTAGGAAAAAATACTCCACAACTCTCTTGCATGGGGAGCCAGGATGTACAGAGCTTTGAAGAGATTTGCTGTTCTCTTCAAGTGAACACACCAGAAATACCAGGAGAGCTTTGAATTGCTAGGTCATGATTTTTGACTTTTTAAAAAGAGAAAACCAAAGTGGGACAGACTAAAAAAAAAAAAAAAAAAGTTTGAAAATAAATCTCTTCCCTGCCTGTTATGTCCTTGAAAGTTGTCCATGTTCATCTAGTCTTATTCTGAGTACAGCAATTTTTGGAAGCTTCCTGAGCTGCAACAAATTTGATGCTGTCCCTGCTTTTGGAAAATCCCTGAGGTTTAGCTATGACCACTTCCAGATTTTCTTACAAGTTCTCTGGTCTCTGTTTGTGTTTCAATCTGTCTGCTCCCACGGTCCTTCCTGTCCCATGCTGAATGTCAGAAGTTATTTGTTCACTCTAAAGAGCAGAGATCCTTATTCAGCAAGGACTACCCTGACACTACAAAAATGGGAAATCTGTTCTTGTTTTTTCTCAGAATCTGTCTTCTCACTTCTTTTCCAGGCAAATGTTCAGGTTCTTTCCACCTAATCAAAATGCACAGGCAACAAAGAGAGATTTCCAAAGACATCAGATCTTATTTGGTGTGAAATGTCATCTTAAATTTCCTTTCCCACTATCTATAGAGGGACACAGATACCTACACTTCTAGCCGTAATAATGCACTGCTGTGCCTAACATCAGGTGAGATTAATTTGGGCCATATTATTAAAATATTCCATAAAGACATCACAGCATGATCATTAGTTACCTGCTGTGCCACACTGACTACCTATCCTTTAATGAGCCATTTTTAGAGTTGGGGATATCCTTCTTCTGGATGCGTAAATTCTCTCAGAGGTTTAAGTACAGGCATGGCATAATGTATCTGTTCTTTTCTGCAGCATATGGCTGTGATTTGCAAATCTTCTTACACATATCTTTGAGAAATCCTATCTAAGCTTGAATATTGAGGTGTGAGGAATGTGGTAATTCAAGTCTGCATATACCAGAATAGCAAACTGTGGCAGCACCTGTCACTTCTCCTTTTGACCCATGTTATGAGAGTTAGTTCTCAGACCATGCAGAAATACCATCGGATGAAGGTTCACGACATAGATAACATTAGAGCATCATCAGAAATAACAATACTTACTTTGGTCCGATTGCTACTGCTAGTGGTAGAAATTGCATCTAACTAGGATATACACACCTCACCAAGTAAATTCATTGCCCTCAGGAACAAAGTGTATTTTAAACTAGAATCTGATATTATCAAAATATTCTCCAGTAGGGCCAGCTTTTTTAAGTTTGTAGAACAACCAAGATTAATCTCAAAATGTTAAGTTCAACAAGAGTTTTAGACATACACCTGACACAGAAAAAACAAAATGTACTTCCAACATTTACACCCTTGTATAATCTTCCACTTGCAACTTCTCCCAAGTCCTGCAGGTGCCTACGTCTACACTATAGTTACTAACGTCATTAATCCTCATTCTAGATTCTTCCTGCTTTATTCCCCTCTAAAGCCAAGCTTAAAACATTCCTCAGATTAAATTTTCTGCAAAAGATTGTGATTATTGGCCTTCCAGGGCCACATCTGTGTCCATTCTACCCAATTGCCAGAGCAGTTCCCGGCAAACAGGATTTTCTCCCCTTCTGGTTTCAAAGCAGAGACTTGGCCATGCATGCCAGGACAGGTTTCTAATTCTCCAAATTCTTGTTTTTTCTGAGAAAATTACCCTGAATCTTTAATTTTGACATTCTTTCACTTTGTTTCTTTAATTACTGACAGAGACAAAGAGAAAAGGAAACTTTCCAGGCTCTCAGCCTGGAAGCACTGTGAGTACTGAGAAAAATAATCAGATCTAAGTCCCTGTTCCAGGGATTAATTAATTACCAAGGCAGAGCAATCTCCATAGAGCTTTTGAGAGTGGTGCATCCCTGAACACCTGCACTTCCAACACTTTTTTACATATATGAAGGAGGTTGGTTCGTACTCTTTTCAGCTATCCAGAAAGTCTGGTCAGAACATGCAGAAGTCTCTTAACTCCTCCACAAACTCTCTAACCACAAGACATATAGAGATTTTGTTTGGAGGCAGGGATGAGATTTGGTTTCTATGTTTGTTTTTTTTAGCTTTGGATATTGAATTCCATAAGAATTTTAAAAGCAGCACTGAACAATTCTGGAAAATTTTCATTCTTTTTGCTGCTTTTCTTTTGCTTAGACATCCCTCTGTAGATAGCAGATATTGGGTGCTATACATCAAGGTTTTCACAGAGCAGCAGAACACCTAAGAGTTAAACATTTCAGTACTGAGCTTTGTAACACTGAAGTTCCTTTGTAGATTTATCTTCAGGCGTACTGTGAAGTTGAGCCCCTTATGGCCTTTTATAAAAGGCTATAAAGGAAATGCAGTTTGTGAGATTCTGATAAACAAGGAAAGCTGTGTACTAAAACTTGAGCCATGCTGAAATGTGAACCTCTGGGAATACCACTAAAAATAAATCTAAGACAAAAAAAAAAAAAAATATATATATATATAGTTATTTTCTAATTTTTAGGTATGTATGTATTCTCTTAACACAAATAAAACTTCTTTTTCAAAATTCTGAAAGTGTTATTCTGTTGTCCATTGTCTTCTATAAGTAACATCCAAGGAAGTGGTACACAATGGTGGTCTCTAATGAGCTAGAAATGTATGGATATTGGTGCTCCATTCTAGACAGTGGCAGCTTTACATATACCTCCTTTAACAATTCTTTAACAATAACAACAAACAAAACTGATTTCCAGCAATCTCTGTGATGAGATATAACAGATGGGACTGCATAATGATTTTAGCTGATGCTATACAAAAGCACTGCTCCCTGCCTCTTCAGAGCATGGAGCCCATGCTGCCATGCAGCTTTGCTGATTTGGCTTCCAGGTGGAAGCAAGGGAATGTTCCTTCCTCGGTACAAATCCCAGCCCCTAGCATTTCAGAACAATTAGTAAGTAGGGTCTAGAAGTCTCTCTGCACTGAGTTATGGCAACTTTCTGAAAGACATTTCCAAAACTTTAAGCATTTTTTTGTTTGCCTACTCTGAACAAAACAGCAATACATTTTCCTTTCAGACAGCCCTGGACAGACAGACAATCTACAAGCCAATGTACAAGTCAAAATGGCTTTTCAAAGCGTTCAGCTTCTGTGTTGCTACAGCTTGAGGCAGATGTCCCTCTGACCCCACTCAATTGTTATCAGCACAGCAGCTGACGGGGAACACACTGTATTCAGATACAGCTGGGAAGAAGAAACAGGGGTCAGGATCTGGAAGCTCCCCCCTACCCTGCCTGTGCGTTCCTTCATCCCCTTACAGAACTCTATTCGGTCAATAAGTTTTCCTATAAAAGAGATGACTCAAACTCAAGTCTTTCTAGCCTGTATCCCTCCCTCCAGCTTCTCAGATCTCAGATTTTTGCTCCTTTTGAATGAAGTACATCAAGAACGATCTTTTATCTGAGCTATACCTCACTTTTTAATGCATTAAGAATCCTAAACTACACTTCAGGACTTGGAAGGAAATATTTTGAATTAAAATGGAGGCTTCAAAGTGAGGATTCAAGTGCTTGCTTCTCCTCCCATATCCTTTGATGTGATCCAGGAATATCTCAATGGGAATGGAGTTACACTGTACCAAAGTTAGCATAAAAAGGTCAGAGTCAGAAAGTCTGAAATGAATATATTGGTGCTTAATGTAGCTAGCAGAAAAGGTTCAGTGGATTCAGGTTATTATAGCAGAAAGGCTTGTAATGGCTCTAGATTGTTTGTAATAGAGAAGCTATCAGAAGTTTGTGCCATACGCTTTTAAAGTGTCAGTCTTTTCTTAGCCTCTATTTCTGTTCCAACTGCTTCTCCAATCACCCAAGTGTCCTTCTGATCACAGCATGCTTTGTAGTCAAATATATACAATTATGCACTGCAAACTCTGGGGCCAAACTCTGCTGCACGTGGGATGTGCTGATAATAATGTCCTATGTGAGAAAACACAGCACAGCCAGAATGCCAAAGGAACACAGCAGGTTTCAAATTCTTTGGAACAAAACAAATTGCATTATTCCCATGAGCCTAATATATATACAACAACTCTTAATGGAAGAATTACTTTCCTCTATCTCCGATCTGCAAGTTGACAATATATTTTCTTTAAGAAAGGTCTGTTTCTTCATATTTACTCTGTTATACATACACAAGATCAAAGGCGGAGGCTGACCTTTAAATATTGACTAAGGTGACAGTGCAGAAATGGGCTGTGAAGAGACATTAATGAGGATCTCCATTATGTTTTCTGCTATACTGTGTAGGGACGGCATGCAGAAAACATTCTGCAAAATGTTGATTACTGATGACATTGAACAAACTCATACATATATTCAAGGTAACTTTCATCCCAGATGAATCTTTTATTAATGGTTACTATAAAGACCTTGAGGGCTTGGGGTTTTGTGGTTTCTTTGGTTGTTTGTTGTAGTAGTTGTTTTGTTTTGTTTTTCCTTTGCTGGTTAACTACTCTTAAGAGAGTCTAAACATGAACTCAGTAGTGCTAGTTACCTAAGACTGAATTCTTAGCTACAGAAAGGTCTTTCCACATTGCCATCAAAAGCTGGGGTATCATACTTGCCGTAAGGTCCCTTTATACAGTCAGAGATATTAAAAGCACAACAGAGTGAATGTGAATACAGCCTTTATTTTTAATTAGTGCATTCCTTCCCACGTAACAGACGTATTTAAGATAATTGACACACTTTGCTACGCCTGCCTCTCCAAGTGCCCTCTTTCTCCCATTCACCTGTAAGCTAAATGCACTATAAATACATCTCCAATTCATCTTATTCCTGTAACATTCAAATCATATCATTGTTGTCAATAGAAGTTGCCTAAATACCTGTGTCTGAGGGAAGAAATGAGGTAGGTGTCTAAACTTCCATTATAGACAATGGAGATTGAATTAGTATAGTCATTGGAACCTAGAGACAATTCAGCTGACAAGAAGCTTAATTCAGCTGCATAAAATGTAGGTACTGAGTGCTATTTTAGATGCTCTAAGGTACCTGAGACACTTTACCATTAGGCTATCAGATATGACAAAGCATCTACAAGACATTCCATTTATCCTTGAGCAGCAGATGGAGACCAGGTGTGATACCATAGAGCATCTCAGATAACCCTAGATGGCAACATCTAGGCAAGTATATCCTGCCTTGGGTGTCTATTTTACAGTGAAATATGATCTTTAAGCCATATTTATAATCATGTTGTAGCTTTTTTTATTGTTTACTTTTAGAAAGAAAAAAAGTTGCATCTCTGGTATCCTAATTTAATTTTTATTTTACAAAGTTTGAAACTAAGTAGCACATGACCTCAGTAATGTCAAGAGTTCACTGAAGGGGGCAGGAAGAAATTTTTTTGCCAGGATAAAAAACAGAGAATCCTATTTTAATGACAGTTGCCTTGTATAAATTATTCAGAAGAAGATGAAGGAGAAAAGCTAAATGTAGGAGATCAAATGCAAAATCTGGGCAGATCTGTTCTGACTAACATAAATCCATGGAGTACAGAACAAGTCTACATCTATTCTGCTAAACAAAATTGCACCAGGACACATTATCTGGTCCTTTAGCTTGGTGGCATAGCATGATCATATACGTACATTATCTTATAATTTGTAGGAGGATAGCTGCATCCAAACTATGGAGAACAGTTCCTCTCCTGTGTTACATCCCAAACAGTGCCTGCAATTGTAGGACTTGCTAGTTGCCTGAATGTGAGAAGCAGTCAAACACTGCTCTAACAGCCTACGCATGATCAAGTGCCTTTGTTTAATGAAATAGTGCTTAATTTAGTAGCAGAGATGTAGTTTAGCAGAATAGAAACAAAATACAAGTGAAGCACACTCTTTCAAATACACAGATCTTCCTGTTGGTTATGTTAGCAGGAGTGCTATATCTAAGAAGTGAGGGGTTGTGTCTCTCTACTCTCAGCTAGATGATAAAGTTACCACTTGATGATGCCCAGCTATTCGCTGTCCTTTAAGAAGACAAATGCCAAAATATCTACCCCAGTTCTGCTGAACTTCAAAACTGGGAATGATGTAAAATTAAGTTTATTGAAAAGAAATTAGAAGTCACAGCTAACCATAACATGACAAGTGGAGTGAAGACCAGTGAAGGAGACCATTTTGTAAGCCTTCTACTAGTGCATGCCATCAATTAGGACAGGCTTGAAAGAAATGGTGAAGGGAAATCAGTACAGCTAGCCAACAATGTAAAAGAAGTTTTTACTAATAAGAAGACATCATCCCCAAACTTGATGATGTATCTAAATAAAAACGATGTAAATTATTACAAATCCTGGCAGATCAAATATAAAACCACCATCGGGCAAGTCAAAAAAGAGCTTGAGGAGCAACCCAGTCAAGAAATCAAAGCTCAGAATAAATCCTTATTCTGACACACTAGGAGCAAGAATGTTGCCAGTGAGTCTGCAGAACCAACCAACTTCCAAGGCATAAAAGGAACACTCAGAGACGACAAAAGCATTGTAAAGAAGCTAAATTATTTTTTTCCATCAATTTTTGCTGTAGAAGACATTGGGTGGATTTCCACACCCGAACCCTTGCAGGGGATAAAGGGACTGAGCAGTGAATTTCTCTGAAATTGAAGGAACAGAGCGAGTATCCTACAAATATACCAAATGAACTCCAACAAATCACCAAAACCAGACAGAATTCATCAAAGTATTCCAAAAGATCTGAAGGATGGAACAGCTGAGCAACTAACAGCAGCATGTAACCTCTCATCTAAAATTTCCTTGATATGTGAAGAATGGAGGCGAGAAAATGCAATGCCAATCTTTAAAATAAATTCCTGGGAAGACAGGGAGAACTACATGAGTATAAGACTGTGAGCTGAACAAGGCACAGCAGCAAAAGCTGTAATAAAATACAGATGTGAAAAATCAGCTCTGAGAAGAGTCACCTGTAAAAGGGAGACTTGCCTTGCAAATCTCTTGTGGTTGTTTGAGTGAGCCAGCTGGAACATGGATAAAGATGAACTATCTGAATTTCCCCAACCCTTTTAACAAAGTCTCTCACCAAAAGCTTTAAAAGAAACTAAGTAGTCACAATAGAAGTGAGAAGGTGCTAGCAGAAGAGAAAAATTGCTGGTTATTTAATATGGCTAAATAATTGACCAAAATAGAAGAAACAATAAAGGTTTCCAAATGCTGGAGGGAGGTTAACCGTAACAGGGAGCTGTGCTGTTTAACAGTCTTATAAGAAAAATGGAAAAGCAAATGAGCTGTGCCATCACAAAATTTTGTGATGTCACAGAGTTATTCAAGCTAGGAAAAACAGGGTCTGTTTGTAAAAAAATGCACAAGTATCCACAAAATTCAGGGCCTATGTAATAAAATAGCAGATGAAATTCAGTGTAAACTGAATAAAGCAATGAACATGGGGAAAACAATCTTAATATCACATAAAAAAATGGTGGGCTCTGAGCTGAGCATTACCATTCAGGAGTGAGACCTTGGGATTATGATAGATAGTTCCATGAAAACAACAGCTCAGTACTCAGTAACAGTCAAAATAATCAAATCATAGAATCACAGAATCATAGAATGGTTTGGATTGGAAGGGACCCTTAAGGACTATCTAGTTCCAACCTCCTGCCATGGGCAGGGACACCTCCCACTAGACCAGGTTGCTCAAAGCCCCATCCAACCTGGCCTTGAACACTTTCAGAGATGGGGTATCCACAGCTTCTCTGGGCAACCTGTTCCAGTGCCTCACCTCCCCCCCTTGTCCTATCACCGTCAACCTATGTAAAAAGTCACTCTCCAACAAAGTTATTTATTATAAATAAAGAAATAAGTTAAATGATAGGAATTACAAATAGAAAAATGAAAAAAAAAAAAAAAAGAATAAATACCCTCACACCTCT